>CANNZV010002291.1:56432-161383 GCA_947561585.1 Caprella mutica | reverse complement strand
GTATCACTCCATAATACATCATAGATACAAGTGTATACAATTATTGGTATCTTTATACTTTTCACCATCTATGATACCAATTATAAGTTATATTGTATGTCATATTTATTGGTGAAACAATTTATATTGTGATATTGTGTTCGTTTTGAACACTTTATATTAAAATTAAATGTATTATACTGTATTTAACTTGAGTGAAGAATATATTTTGCAAGTGGCAATCTTCCCAGTGGCAGTTTTCCCAGTGGCAATTTTCCGCGCACGAAAAATAAACTATAATATTTTTTTAATGAACATAGGATAATTTCCAATCAAGTATTTTCTTCTCAATTGGATTGTGTCTTTGATTATATAATTACTGATATATTACAAATTAATGCAATTATCTTAGCATATGCGTTCATAAACAAATGAGAAATCAATGATTTAATTGTCTTTATTATACATTACTTATCCAATTATTAAATAGATTAACCCTTACTAAGTTAGTACATAGTATTTATGGTATTATTTAGTTATAAAAATATACATTAATTGTTTATTGATTTATTTGACTCAATAGAACAAAGATAAGAAATTAATCAAACAATTTTTATTTATTATCGTTTGAAAATATAGATTAATAAAAAGACAACTGTGACATCTTTTCTCTATAATTACCAATATGCAAGCAGTATGAAAAAATAAATGCATTAGAGTAATTGCCCGTTAAAAATAACGTATACTCTCAGTATAAAAAATAAAATAATAATGGAATTTTTATAGCTATGTTGATTTGACGCATTGAATACATATGAATTATATTCATTTAAAAATTATAGCAATACTAAGAACATTACCACTTTACCTGAAAGTTCATGTAGCTAAATATTTCAAAACTCCTTCATACGCATGATTACTTCACGAGTTTTCACTTCTTCCTCAATAAATTTTCAACTCGGAAATGATCTTCGGCCTGTCTGTTTGAATTAGTATTTAATTACACCATAATTACTGCTAGCCAATAAGCAGTCAGAGGCTAAATAAAAATTAGAGAAAAGAAAACCTGTTTCTGTCGCTCAGCACTTTAAAGTAATTTCTGAATACCAACCAACATGTGAGTATTTTGTGTGGACATTTGATACTCTAATGTATAGTGCGAGCACTATTGTAATGCGGACACTCTATTTCAGTAATCTACTGTAGTGCAGACACTCTATTGTATTGAGGACCCTCTATTGTAGTATGGACACTGGGCATTCTACTTTACTGTGGACACTCTATTGTAATGTGGACACTCTAATGTAATGTGAACACTCTATTGTAGTGTGGACACTATATTGTTATGTGAACACTCTATTGTAGTGTGGATACTTGACACTATTGTTTTGTGGACACTGGTCACTACTGTCTGTACTGCAAACACTCTATTTCAGTATGTACGGACACTCGCCTCGTTTTCGTAAACTTTATTTGTTTGCGATTAATGTGGCACCAAAAAAAGATTGATAGTGTGGATGGCGCTTGAGATTCCTTCAGTAAATCATCTTCTCTTAAACGCTTCTTTAAGAACAGACAAAGCTGAGACAACCTCTCTTTGCACCTCTGGACTTGTGGAACTCGAAGGGGAGTTCATTAATTAAAGAAGATCCTCTTATTACTAAATACATAAAGCGACTTCAATTGTCTCCATTAGATACACTACAATAAGCTTTAGAAATTGTTAACAATAACTTAGCGGAAATATAAAAAGAATGAACGTGATCTCGTTGAAATATTACGTACGATATGACTAAGGAATTCTCTGATATTCCAATAATTTAAATAATGAAAGATGGAATGATATTTTTTATTTTGATGATATTTTAATGTATTATATTTCGGTTATGACATTTTCTTTCTGATTCTTGTCGTGAGTGCCGACAAAACATGATAAACTATAATTGTTTCTAATCTATGATAAACTGTGATTAGATTATTGTCAAATCATTTATCGTCATAAATAGATGATCATTTAATCATAGATTTTAATTAGCGACTTGACATTTATATTTCATGGGCTGTGTCTGACATAATTTCCATATCTTATTTCAGATATCCAAAAGAATTCTGGCAATGATAACCATCCTGTCAGTGATGCTGGTAACGTTCGTGTGTTCCCTCCTGTTGTACAAAACTCAGCAACAACAGTCTATCATGTGGACTCCTTTCAGCACTCAGGACTCAAAGAAGAGTTTGCATGATGAGAAGTAGGCCAATAGATAGTAAATATCCGGTTGAAAACCTCCAGGTTGTAACTCTCCCGGTTAATAACTTCTCGGTTGAAATCCCAGAGTGAAACCTCCGGTTGAACATTTAGGTTGGAAACCATCCGGTTGAAAACCTCCTGGCTGAAGTGCCCAGTTGAAATTCCCGGTTGAAAACCTCCCAAATGAAACTCCAGGTTCATAACCTCCCGGCTGAATACCTCTCGGTTGCAGCCCTTGGTTAAAAACCCCGGTTGAAAAACCTTGGTTGAAACCCTATGTTGAAACCCCCATTTGAGATCTTGGTCAAAACCCCGGTCGAAAACCAGTAATGAATAATTGTATATGGGTAGGTTAGCGGTCCGTTTGTGGGGTGTGGGGGTCTTACCATTCACATTCACCCCTCAATTACGAAATAATATATACTTTATCAGTTTTTAGACATTGGAGTTCTTTGCAGAATCTTTGTCCTAGAATCTTTCCAAATGGTGGCGATAAACTTTTTGTAAAAATAATAGTTAGGCAGAAGTGTTTGTCCAGATCTAATCTTTGATAACACGAACATATTTTTCTCCCTAAAATTTGAAATAGCATATACGCAGAATCAGGTTATAAAAGATTCATGTTGGTCCAAGAACCTTTTGTTACGTTTTCCTATTTTCAAGTAAAGGTTGGAAGAAATATAATTCTTTTATAAAATTCTCATTATTTGATTTACAATGAAAAGTATGTGAAGAAAGATATTCTATTTTAGAATATTTTTTTATGATTTATTTCTGTATCATTTTGTCTTCATGTATATCATTATATATGAAATAACATTATTCTTAATATTCAAATGTTACTTAATTGAACTAATATATTAATTATAACCTTTAACTAGATTGAAAACTAATTATATAAGTTAATAAGAATAATTGTTCAATTAACATTAATAATCACTAAATATGAATACAAAATTCGGATATTTTCATTTTAGTTTTAGAAGTTAGCGCACAAGTGTAGAAGATTCTAAGAGCTTCGAAATGTTCAAGTCATCAGTCCCCTCCTGGTCGCCAAAACAACATATTATCATGTTGATACACGAGACACATAAATATGCTTCTTCATCTGTCCAGGTAACTTTTAAAACCCTCTACCTTACACAAATAGAAAGTAAAGGAATATAGCAAGTTATTTCAGCAAGAGTTACTGCACTGTGAAAATATGATCTCTTACTCAGGGTCAATGCACCCCAGTTCTTTCTTAAAAATTTAATTGAGATAGAGCGCAAACTTTTATTTTTAGTTCATGTTAAATAATTTTGTATGTCATATCAAAAGATGAGAGTCGACGTCGAATCAAATTGTAAAATAATTTTTTTTTTCTAAATTCTGAATTTATAAGTTTTATATTTATGTAATAATTTGATTTTTAATATATATTTTATCTCTGAATTATCATTTTCCATATCGGTTTTATGTTTTCTCATTTAAACCTATTCAAATTCCATTGTTCAGATTAAAAATATGGTCATAAAGTTCATACTAAAATACCTCTAATATTATGATAACGCTTGAGAGCGAGTATAAGAAAATTTCGTTAATTTCATAATTCAAAAGATTATAATATATATACTGATTGTCAATTAGGTTTAAACTGAATACTTCATAGATTTAATATGACCATATTTCTAAACTGTATTAAATTCCACTGTTCATTTAATGCAGGATAAGTAACCTAATCCTTTTTATGTCTCGCAAAAACTTCTCTTCCTTAATTTCAGGAAATATAAAACTATGAGCTTAACCTGGTGCTTATCTGAACTAAACTATTCCATTAATTAACAACTGCGTACTTGAGATTCTCTTTATTGCATCTCTAGCTAAATTACCAACAGAATTACCGATATTTCTGATCGTGAGGCTAAAATATAGCAGAGTCTGTAGGTAAAACAAACAGTCTGAGATTTGAGGTGCTAGAGTCAGTGTTTGAAGGAAATTTAATCTTCTTACATTCACTGTTAGTTCTTCTTCTTATATGCACCAAACAATGGTGGTAGAAATGCGGAGAAATGACAACTAGGAATTAATTTACACTTACGGTATATTGACGAGGAATTCGTGTTAGGACTTAAATTATAATCTAGAATATTGTGAGGAATTCTACTTACATAGAGCACAAATAATAGCTACAGTAAAATATGATGAGGAATTTAATTTAGGCCTAAGCTTACGAGAATAATTTCACAGAATTATTCGATTTACGTCCGAATTTTATAATATTAGAATATATCAAACAGATTCGAATATCATTCTTGGTACATTATTCATAAGCAACAAGGAATTCGATTTATTTTTGATTTTGAATATACCTTAGAATTCATATGTTTCGAATTTCAATAAATCGGAACATGCAGTTCGATTCGAATTATATTCCATTTCATATCGTGTATAATCATTAGTTGTGATTTCTTGAAATTTGTAAACCATAAAACTTAAACGTGTGCAGTAATACATAGTGTTCAGTCTTGTCTCAATTAGCTAATACTAATATTATTACCTCAGCACAAATCTATAGCATTAAACATTTTACACTAAATGGAAACAAAAGTGTTTGCTAGCTCCCAATTGCCATAATTTTTTCTCTCTGTCGACATAATATTGTCCTGCGATGCGGAGTGGATCACAATCTCACCTTTGCATTGCCTGTGACTTCTTATTACCTGGGCAAGTCCTGCTCTTCCAGGTGAGATAAGTGATGAGGAATAGAAATAAATAAACTTGCTAGGATTTACAGTTGGGATAATATTAATAGTTGTCTAAACTCTTTACTGTGTATTTTCTTTTTAACTGTTGGTGGTTGTTTCAACCCTTCACTGTGCACTTTATTTACAACTATTGGTGGTTGTTTCAACCCTTCACTGTGCACTTTATTTACAACTATTGGTGGTTGTTTTAACTCTTCACTGTGAGCTATATTTACAACTATTGGTGGTTTTTTTAGTATATTATTAAATGTGTTACCCATGTAACTTACAATGAGGTTTCATATTGTATGGTCCCTCACTAACTTTTTTGTGATGTTATAACGCAATTTAACTAACTACCTGTACTAATGTTTTTTCTAGCCATAATGACAAGCTTGATGGGAAGAGTACTATAGTTCACATCCATCAACACGCTGACACGAAATCGCATTAAAAATGTATGTCTACATGACATGGTACAGACCTAACTATGATTGGTAGATCATAACTGAGTTTCGCACTGTTTGAATCTTCATAAAATATTCAAATATAGGCTATACAGGGTGGAACGTACATGAAGGAAAGTCATTGTGTATTCAGTCCACAGAACTCCTCTATGCTGAATGTAGAGTCCTGAATAATGAAATATCACGTATAGTGAACAAATTTCATTTAGTCTGCCATAAAATTGCAATAAATTTTAGAAAATTAATTTCCATTTTTTACCAGACTACAGAAAATTTGTTCACTATACGGAAAAATTATATAACTCAGGGTTCTACATCCACTATATAGAATTTACCATAGAGAAGTTCTCCTGTATATATCACAGTTACTTCATTATCTCGTTATCAAATAAACCTGTAATAGAATTATTATTTTAACTAGAAAGGAATTCATAGCGTTTGTATATGTTGACTACAGAATATAATATAACAGGAATTTCTATCGCATAAAAATAAATTCTAAAATTCTTCCTGTCTGCTTCAAATAACAAAGAAAAATAAATGTTATTGAACTTCAATTTATTTAGCTCCAGGAAATTTCCATTTCGAAATATAATGTAAAACAAGGGTATTGATAAAACTATAATTTTCCATACATCGTGAAAGGAATTAAAATTGACAATTTTAATTTTATTACAACACTTGCTTTACATTTTATTTTGAACATTTTGTTGAAATGAAAACTTCTAAAAACTCTAGTCTCGTTATTTATTTATTAATTTTATTTGCATCGTACAAACAACAAAAGGAGTAAATATTTGAGTTGTGACGTTAGGTATTTGTCTGATATTTTTAATAATTTAATATTTAAATGTTCTTCATTTGGACTTCTTATCTGACCCAATTTTTATTAACAAATATTTGATTATTTAATTCAGAAATACAGGTTGACAAACGTAGCACTGGAACAACCAAGAAGCCAATTTGACTGCTTTTTTACTTCTCAAACATTTGTATCAAATAAATTATTATTGTAAGATACCTGATTTTTTTTAGTTTTTATATGAGGAGACACTGTCTCCGCATATTATTGTTTTTTAATTTGATTGAAAGTACAAATGTTTGAAAATTAAAAACCAGTAAAATTAATGCTTTGTAGCTCTAGTATAAATTCGAATCTATTATTTTATTTACAACACAATACACAGGGTTTCCTTTACTCTGAAATTTCTTCTGACTCGTCACCTCCTGGGAAAATAACATAAGGTTACTACTCTGCCTTTTGTATTCTGAGGGTAATTGAAAAGAATAACCACGAATTACCCCATATCTCATACCACATGGAGTTTTGTTCTGATACCTCCTCATCTAATAAACGTGCAAACGTAACCACATTTCGCGTGTGTTCTTTCAGAGCGAAATGTTTCAGTTCCTACCTTAGGGAAAAAAGTCTGAAGAGACAGGTAGTATATTTATCCATTTAATTTAATTGTAGAGCATGAACATTTTTTTTTAATCATATGCAAAAGTTACATAAAATTTTAAAATAAAAATGCTTGAATTAATTGCAAAAAATTAAAAAAACATGTTAGAATAAAATATCAAAATATCTCACCAAATACATCATATGAAAGGGGACATATATTTCACCTCACGGCATTTATGGTTGAAACTCGTTTGAACAAAACTAATTATCTATGGTAACCTAAAAATGAAGAAAATCTTCATTCAAAAACCTATTAAATTTTACTCCGGATAGAAAGTTATGTCGTTGGCACAGAAGATTTAGTCGTGGCCGATTTAATTCCCTGGTGGCATCAATATGAGATTTTCTCTAATCAAAAATGATTATCTTAAACTTTCAAAACTTTCTATATAATCCATTTTCTTCAGTCATATTTGATATAATCACCAAATGGATCATTTTCTCAATACGCTAAGGATCCATTATTTTGTTAAATAATGATATAATTCATTGAAAGATGGAATTATATTTTCTTTCCACCCTTATTGCCTTCAAAATCATGCATATGATTACAATGATTATGTTCGATCTTCCTATTCTGACAGACAAGGTGTCTTTAATTTTAATAATGTTTTTTTAATAATTTAGTTGGATCTTCCTATTTTGGCCTAATTAATTTTGATAATAATTTTTGCAATAATTCACTGCTCTCATCACCGTAGTAAGAGACCCAGCTTATCTCGTCGAGTCCATCTACAACTGCTTCCACCTAGTCCATCACAATAAAGTGTCATTTGAACAGTTTCTGAACTGTCCTCTTGATATAGGACCAACTTATATTACTAATTAAGAAATGTGAGTTAAAGATTTTTCATGATTAATAATACATAGTTTATTGCTATAGCTAATATGTTATAATCTTCGAATAAAAAATGAAAATTGGTGATACGTTCTTTCTTGTCGCTACATTGGAAGTTAATTAATTTACTATCAGTCCGTTCTTTTCGCAACATTGGAAGTTATTTAGCTTACTTTCGGTCTGTTCTTTTTCACATTCAATTATCTTTCAATCAGTCAGCTTATCAAATAAATTGTCTTATTTTAAAGCCTAGCTATTGCTTATTGGTGAACTTTTGATTATTTTTTTTATTTCAAGTAGCTATCATAATCTAATATTAGTCATTAATATAATTGCATTTTTATGTATATAAATCCTTGAAATCAAAATTTTGTTCTTATGCTATACGGGGTTGGCAAGCCCGCGCAAAAAATGGATATTCCGAAAACCTTCTCGGAATATTCCCAAGGAATATTCCATGATGATAATTTTTTGATATTCAGGGAATGCAATTTTTCGACACTTTTATGGAATAGTCCCATAAATCACAGGGGAAAATCTAGGGAATCAAGGAGACGAAGTTCAATGGAATAATGAAGGAATGCCAATGGAATAAGACATCCAAAGTAAGAGGGAATATTGAAGGAATACCTATGGAATAAGACAACTAAAGGATAAGGGAATATTGAAGGACAACCTATGGGATAAGACAACTAAAGGAAGAGGGAATATTGAAGGACAACCTATGGGATAAGACAACTAAAGGAAGAGGGAATATTGAAGGAATACCTTTGGAATAAGACAACTAAAGGAAGAGGGAATATTGAAGGAATACCTATAGAATGAGACATCTATAGGAAGAGGGAATATTGAAGGAATACCTATGGAGTAAGTCATCCAAGGGAGAGGGAATATTTAAGGATTACCTATGGAATAGGTCATCCAAATGAAGAAGGAATATTGAAGGAATAACAATGGAATAAAACATCCAGAAAAAGAGGCCACGATGAAGGAATATCAATGGAATAAGTAATTCAAAAGGAGGGAATAAATGAAATTAAATAACTGAGACTACAAGTGGCCGTGTAACACTAATTACTTGAGTGAATAACTTAATTGTCACTTACCTACACACCAAGAAGTGTACCATGAACAAATAACTTTGTATAAAAAATTTACGAACATTAAAACTTTAATTTCAGGACACATTATTTAAATATAGGTATTTTCACAATGCCCCTTTGTACTGGTATGGAATGAAAGAAAATAAACATACGTTAATCATTTTATTAAAATATCAAATAGCACATGATTTAGAAAGGGCTCAAATTAATTAAATATAAATTAATTCCTCTGCAACTTTTTTACATGTTATAAAGGTTCAATCTATTTAGCTGCCAGTAATTTTCACTCGATATTTCTCACTTATTCTATAGCGCCATGGTTGTATTTTTCACTTGCAAAGTTTTCAATTTTTAGTTAAGAAAGGCTCACAGGTTCCATTCACCATCACCTTCTCATTTTCCTCTTACATCTGTTAATGCAGTCAACACTCAACAGTGCTTTCGTCTCTTTTTGAAAAATTATTGACCACTACAATCGATTGGTGGTAGCGTAGCTTACATGTGCCACTTTCCTGTGTGACAACTATATAGTACAAAGTCTTTTGTATTTGGTTCTTTACTTAACGTGGAGCAAATTTATTCAATCGAGCAATTAATTTTGTCATTAATCATAAATTCTTTCATATTCTCTACAATGAACTTATGAAGTGAAATATAGTGGTGTCAGGTGAGCTATAGTTTTAGAGCACGCGCATCATACTATATAGTACACAGAATGAAATGAAGAGGACATGTCTCTTAGATATGTAACTTCTTAGCCAACCACAGTGGTACCTACGGAGAAATAAAATAATTAGTCATCATTTATCAATAACCTGTATTCAATTTGTTAATCCATAATTTAAATAAAAACCTAGGTGAAATTATTCTTTCAAATTTCAAGAGAGGAAAAAGTAGATCTTAAAGGGAATACAGATTTAGATAAGAAAAAAGTGGTTGAGAAACCATATGGGTCAAAAAAGTAAAAAAATCAAATATAAGTAAAACAAGAATGTGCTCATGAAAGAAGAAAAGCTACTATGAATATTATTAACACTGAAAATCATTATTGGCACTTTTAAAATTTTACTATTAAACTCTAGTCAGTTAAAGAACAGGTCACTGAAAATATAATTTTATGAAATTTTTTATTTCACTTTCAGAGGCTAGAGAATGTGTATTGTTTAACCTAGGTTATAGCTAATTATTAATAAACATTTCATAATATAAATTAACATAGTGAATCCATTTACAATCAAAGAATAAACTGAGTATACATATGAATAGTTATAGGCCTATAAACTAAAATAGTACGGGAAGTATAGCTAGGGTAATTAGGGTCACGCATGTATATTACGACACTTTAATTTTTAATTGCGGCCCTCTCAAGAGAGTCTGAAAACATTCTGAACCGAAAGAGCATGCTATAATTTGTTAATCTAAGTTTTTAACGTGTGTTTTGAAGCTATATGATGTGTATGTTGTTAGAGGCCGCAGTTAGTTGTGTACCTACCGCAATTTACCTACTTGACCCTACTCTTATTCCGTTATCACCACATATCAATATTTAACTTTAAACTTAAATTTGAAATAGTTGAGTGATAACTGCTGTTGATAGAATATAAACAATGGTGTGCATTCGTTAAACATTTACAATCACAATACTAACCTCTTTTTTTTTTCTTGAATTGACACTCATAGGCCGTCAATTACGTCTGAACTGCATTGATGCAAGGCGAACACTAAATTGGATAAAAATTATTCTGGGTACCTGATTCGCAACTTTTACTAGTTTAAGATTTCATAAAAACGAAATAAGTAATTTTTGTAGGTACTACTAATTTCTAATTGGGAGCTAGCATTTAATTTGCTCATCCGAAACTCTATTCATTTAGATCGGTATTTTTAATTCACTTGGTGGTTTAGTATCTGCTTAAGAACAAAAGGCCATATCGATGACGTTTTGAAATGCAAGAGACTGGATTATTATTATTATATAATGGAGTTTCACCACCATAGTCGCCATTTAGGCGTTTCAATAGTGAGTTACGGCTTTATTGTTATTATTATTTTTATTTTTTTTGTTATTTCTCTGATTTTGTTTTATATTTCATTCAGCAAGTTGGTTGTTGACAGGTATTTATATAGTTGACCGTTTATGAGGCATGGGGGCATAAGAATTGATTTGATATCATCGTTGTTTCTGAAGATGGTTCTCTGGTGGTTGTAGTTTGGACATTCTGTCAGGATATGGTTTACAGTTAGTGGGACTATACAGTCCCCACAGTAAGGGGCTGGTGATTTGTCCATTAGATGAGAGTGGGTAAGGGCTGTGTGCCCAATGCAAGAGACTGGAAGAAGCAACCAGAAAGGAAAGTGAATTTTAGAAGAAGTTTCATCAGAAGTCAGTGACAATGCTCATGGATGCAGAAAAGCTCTGTGAAGGAGTTTTGTATGAATGGAAGATGAAAATGGAAGCACATACCTAACACGGAAATCTAACACCTCATAGACATAGTTGAAGAGCTTAACTCTTGCGCTATCTTCTAAAACTATTAGTAGCGTTAAAAATTATATTGATGGTAAAAATTAGAAGAGAACATACGAAATCCAAATTACAACAGTTCATCTCACAAACCCACGTTTCTTAGTTTTCAAATTAGACAACCAAATTCTAAGGAAATAGAAAAAAATCATCGTTCGATTCAATTGACATTCCTTTGTTGTTTGACATAAATACTTTAAATTTCCCATCTTCCAGGAACATTCCTTCATATAACCCAATGGGATATATTCCTTATCAAAAATATTGAAATAGTTCCAAGGATATTCAAAAGTATTTTTTAGGAAGTAAAATTTTTCATTCGATTCCTGTTACATTCCGTCATTGTTTCACTAAGAATACTGTGGATCCCAAATGTTCCAGGGATATTCCTTCGTTTTATTTTTAGGGAATACTATTATACGTAACTAGCTTGATAATTCTTGGGATATTTATGGGATATTCAGAATGGAATACTATCAAAAATATGTATTCCAAGAATATTCCAATTAGTTTCGTATGGAATACTTTAGAAATATGATATTCCCTGAATATCCTTGGATGATATCTGACCGAATACTGTAACTCTCCAATATTCCTGGAATATTCCCTCGTATAAGAACTTGAATACTATCCAATATTATTGTTACAGGAATATCCCCTCTTCATCAAACTGTGAGTGCAGACTAGGAGGGAATATTGTAGATATTAAGGGAATATTCCATGAATAAAACCCTCTTGCCCGGGAGGTAAGTTTCTCCCAAAGTGGGAGAAACTGAAAACTATTTGGTGGAAACTTAAACAATGTCTCTATACAGTGTGCCCTTTTACGATGTCTGTATACAATATGCCCCTTTACAATGTCTGTATACAGTATTCTCCTTAAGGGGACCGTACATGGAAAAAATCTGAATTTTTTTATTCCGATAAACTTTAATACAGTGAGTCAGGTGGCTTCTGATGATACCCCCACCTTCGAGTGGCTAATAGTGAGCATCGAGGTCTCACGGGGATTGAGTGCCGCACAGAGCAATAAAGTTTCATAAACATAACTTCATTAATAAATTTTCTTTTTTAAATCCATGTACAGTCCCCTTAATGATGTCTGTATGGCGTATGACCATCTACGATGTCTGTATACAGTTTGCCCCTTTACGATGTCTGTAAACAGTATGCCCCTTTACGATGTCTGTATTCAGTTTATGCCCCTTTACGATGTCTGTATGTTTCTTTGATTTATAATTAATAACTACTCTCCCAATTTTCCCAATTTTCCCTATGTTACCATTTATCAACATAGCTAAAATTCCACCGACTTAGCTATAATATTATTCTTAAAGGGAAAAATTCCACCTACAAGTCGCAGTCGGTGGAATTTACCATGAATTATAGTCTGGGCTATGTCTAATCTAAAAGACTGAATGCGTCTTGCAGTGCCAGTTAACGTTTCTAGTAAGTTGTCCAGACTGCAGTAACTGGTAAAGTGTTCCCCCCCAAAATACTCTACTTTGGGCCTTTGGGTTCTGTTCTCAGTAAAATACATGTAAATACAGTTGGAAATTATCAAATTAAGAATTGTTCGCACAGAAAATTACTGAAAATGTGAAAAATGTCGTATATTTTGTCGACTGGCTTCCTGTGTGCATTAATTGTTTGTTTAATCATTATTAAGCAGTTTAATCTCAATTACTCATTAATAATTATAATTTTCATATTAATTTAATATAAATATTGCAATTATTCTTTGAGAATAATTCAATAAATAACCCCCCTGAACAAGAAAACAGAAGCAACTAATACTCTTAAGCCTGACTGCAGAATATGGAACATTTTTCCAAAACTCTGTGCAACAAATCTGATCTCGATTTTGGAAATTTTAGATATCTGCGGGATATTTCAAATTAATTCCTAGGTATGTTACCATTAATTTAGCCGTGGGAGAATTTGAATTAATTCCTTTGTTACCATAACTTTAGCTGCAGTAGATTCTGATTCTGCTGCTGAGAGTCAGAGAGTAACTCTCTCTCAAATTAAAATCTCTGGGGCAAAAGACACTTTATGTAGAGTTGCTCTAAAGTCTAACATTCATACCAGACTCACAGCCCAGACTTTATATCAGGGTAAATTCCACTGAATTTTTGGAAGATTTTTTCCCTTTGGAAATAATTATATATTCTAGTAAATTCAGGATTTTTAGCTATTTATTCCAATGTTACCATTAAATTTGGTAGTTAAATTTGGAAAATGTTGGTGGATCAGCCAAATTATTATACAAAATTTCTATCAAAGGCAATCTGGCATGTAAACAAGTATAATAATTATTGATTCAATTTGTAACAGAGAATAGGAAGAAAATAATGTTGCATATCAGTTTCTATCTGGTGCAATGGACTCTGCTGATTAGCAACTGATGCAGTGATGTTTCCTAAAAATCTGGAAAATTGCCAGTTTGTATTTGATGACAATATTATCTAACAATTTGCAAGAATTCATTTAAATAATTCAATTTATCTATACAGATTAAATTGATTGTTTAATATCATATTTTCCAGAAACTTTGTATGTAGAATTAAAATGTATATCAAAATGTCTTACCAAATAGTCAACTTTGATGTTGATAATAGTGTGGAAAGATTCTAACCACCTGGATTAAAAGTATTAAAGGTCAGACATTATGTTATTGGCCAGATAAGGTAAATAAAGGTGGGCTTACCAATTTAATCAAGACCCTCCATCCTCCAAAATTGACTTGGAGTCTCTTCAAGTGCAAAATATTTTTTGAAGCAAACTCTTAACAAGAGATGTGAGGAAAAAATGTCAAGAAGCAGTCTATTTAACATGTAGCGAAAACACGGATGGGAAGTCAGATACTGGTGTGGCAGCAATAAGAGAATCAACACCTAGTGATGAAGATATTCCTCAACCACCTCCCCAGAAGAAAAAGAAAATTGCTCATAGATCAGATACTCATACATTTAATTCTCTGCCCCTTCTATTGGAATCGAAACCTATTATGAGCAACCACAGTTCTACCAATGTAATGATGGTAAAGCTAAAAAAATGAAAAAAAAATTGAGAGATTATTCAAGGCTGTTCTTGAATTGCATGAAGTAATTATGGAGGTCAGAGAGGAAGTGCAAGTGATGGAAAAATGATGAAAAAACAGTTCTCCTTCTAACATTAATAGCTCCAGTAAGATACCTAAGTTGCCACCAAAATCACAACATGAACTGCAATTGCTGGAAAAAGTACTTCTCAATGAAAATGAAACGGACAATATGAAAATGAACTTATCCAATTTTGGCGGGTCACAATTGAGGAATACCATTAACAACAAAATAAAAATTCCATCTCGAGTTAAGTAGCTGTTCTATACTCATTGTAAGGAAAATGTGACAAGTTGGAGTTCAAAGATTTAAAGCAGTGCTCCTGTCTCCAAGGTAAGCTATCTTCAATGTAATAGATTAGCTGCATGTCAGAATGAATGACAAAATAACTATGGAGTTATTTAGTTTTTTATTATATATTTAACTAACTTAATCTCATGTGTAGTATCCCTCATTAAGTAATATTATTTAGGGATGGGACGATACCAAAAAAAAAACATTCCCATACCGATACTTTACAAAACAAACCGATGCCGATACTTGCTGATACCAATTCTTCGCAACGAGTGCCGATACCGATACTTTTAAAAAATTGCTGACCTTGCCGATACTGATACTTGCAGTTTTTCAAGTTATATTTATAAAACTCATTGATACCTAATGAGTTATTGATGATCAATTAGAATTGTATGTTTAATATAGTTTTAACTCATAAAACTAACACAGTAATGATCTATCAATATAGTATAGCATGAATTGTGATTTACATATTTCACATAAATTGAAATGCATTGGTATTTGATAGATAACTTTTCTGATGTGTGTTATCATCTTGTGATACTTGTCATATATAAGTGCATAAATGGACAACAGTAGCTGAATAATTCTTATCTTGTATTTATAGTCAGACTCGAAAACTTATTGGCAGATTATGTATATACTTTAAATTTTGTATTAATTATATCATTCGTGTCATAATAGATAAATAAAAATTACAGTGAAAACTCTAGTAGGTAGTTGGTCAATTATTAGATTGGTACTTATAATGAATTTTTTAATAATTTATTTTATTTATGGCTATAGAATAATAGAAATTTAATAATGAAAAAATAAATTTACTAAATGAATAAAATTTAAATAATAATAACAGTATCGGCCGATACTTTTTAATAAAAGCCGATACCGATACCAATGCAGATACTCCTCAAAAATGCCGATACTTCGTCCCATCCCTAAATTATTATTAATTGTTTTTATCTTCGTTCATACCAGGGCTGCGGAGTCGGTACATAAAATGTTCGACTCCGACTTCAACTCCGACTCCTTTATTTTGAATTTATCGACTCCAACTCCGACTTCTTTATGAAGAATTTCACCGACTCCTCGACTCTGACTCCAACAAACAGTTTTACAGTATTTCTATAAGCAATATTGTGTCATTTGAATGTTCAGACTTTAAATATTGATTTAATTCATATATATGAGCGATTATTAGTTCTTATGTGATATTTAACATTAAAATATGTTAAATATATATTTAACAGGTAAATAAATTAAACACCGGCACTATAGTAACAATAAACAAAAAATACCTCATTAAGGGAATATACTGTTCTTCAATTAGTTGACCAAACTCTTCTATATTATTCATTTAATTTATAAAGCAGTCAGGGCTAAAATTTCTTTGGAAGAAAATAAAGCACCGTTTCCTTGGTGGGCACGAGTGCCGCTCTGAGGGCCAAAATAGCACTGAGTGATGCATTTGTCCACCCCTTTGCTAACGCCTTTTAATCTTATAATGCCCCACCAAATTCTGACAAAAATTACACATGAGTCTAAAATGTATTCAATTCATACAAATCAATTTCAGGAATATTCGTATCATCCCATCAATAGTTTCACTGCAGCAAATTCTAAATGGTCGATGATAATGTGTTTGTATTCCTGTTGAACTGACACTCTAAATATGTCATGGATGTTTGAACAGATTGTTTATTTGGTCAACATTTCGTTGTCTTATTAACTGAAATGTTTTTTCAAACTATAGCATCAGTGAGTAAAAAATTTATAGTTACATGCATGGAGATTCGACGCTCAGGCATATAGAATTACAAGAAAAAATATACCATTCTGTGCCTAAACAGAATATTAAAGTTATTAAAAGTGCTATTAAATTATAAGGGGGTTTAACGTCTGCTTCGGAGCCGATGTAAAAATGAAATATCACCAGATTGTGACAGTGCTCAGTAATGCAGGGAAGCTACTCCATGAACAAGGTCACCTACCATCAGTCAGTGACAATACTCATGAATGCAGAAAACTACTTCATGAACAATGGCACATACCACCAGTCTATGACAATGCTCATGATTGCAGAAAAGCTACCCCATGTACAAAGTCACCTTCTACAAGTCTGTGACAAGGTTCATGAATGCAGAAAAGCTACTCCATGAACAAAGTAAACCACGTTATTGAAACCTTGAGCGGTCACTTGACTGAAAGACATTTGGCCGAACGGACATTTGGCCGAAAGACATTTGGCCGAAAGACAATTGGTTGAAAGTGGATTTGACATAAATTTAGCCGACCGGACATTTGGCCGAAAGACTTTTATTCAATAAAAATCCATATTACCAACTGCAGCCTCCATTTAGTTTAATTATAATAATTATTTTCATGGAATTGAAAGTTATTTTATAAAAAGGAAATTAAATT
Source organism: Caprella mutica (assembly GCA_947561585.1). Classification (NCBI taxonomy): domain Eukaryota; kingdom Metazoa; phylum Arthropoda; class Malacostraca; order Amphipoda; family Caprellidae; genus Caprella; species Caprella mutica. Next base: position 144,214 of record CANNZV010002291.1, on the reverse strand, counting down.
CTAATATGTACATAATGTGTATCCATATTACGAACTGCATGCATATATTGCTCAACAATTTGAATTCTTTCCTATTATTATGGATTTCATCGCAAATATAAGGGGTGGAAAAAAGCTTCTCTTCATACTTTTGAACCTGTTATCAATGGTTATTATGTTATTTGAAGTTATTATTTTAATTATATCATTTTAAGTTATTCTTTTTATTATATTATTTAAAGTTATTATTTTAATTATATTATTTTAAGTTATTATTTTAATTATATTAAATAATATTACTATCCAATTTTTTCAAAATAAAGATATTTCGGTCAAATGTCCTTTCGGCCAAATGTGTTTCGGCCAAATGTCCCTCGGCCAAATGTCTTTCGGTCAAGTGTTATTCGGCAAAGTGTCCATCAACCATTGAAACATTGCATAGTTTGAATAATTGATAGACAAAGCATTCTATTTGAAACTAATGCTACAAGATTTAAACTAGAAGCATGTCAAAAGAAATAATTCGTATCAAAATGTATTACATTGCTAATTCTTGAATTACGAAGTTGGCATTCAACTTTGGAATAAACTGATATGCCTTTTTTATTACATTAAATTGTATTCAAATTATTGAAAAACATTTGATTATATTATTACTAGGCGTTTGAAATCAAAGCTGTGATTCCTGACAGCTCCAGCACTTAATTAATTCCAGTTGACTTGATTCGGTTAGTAGGAATTGATTCGATAATCTGGAGGATCCTTGAATTTAGATGCATTATCGACAGGTGCCATCTTCAATGATTACTGGAGCATTCAATTCAGTCACTTTATACTCGTGACCGGAAAATTGGTCCACGGAATATTCGTCAACGGAAAATTTGTCCTCGGAAAATTCGTCCACGGTAAATTCGTCCATTAAAAGAAAATAATTAGTTCAAATAGAACAAAATGTTATGATAAATATTTTGTTATAAAGTAATTTAATGTATTTTGGTGATAGTACCTATATAGTTAGTCTACTTTGTTGCATCCATTATAAAGTTTTTTGTACTGCAAAATGTCTAATGAAATATTAATCTTGGTAGATATATAATAATTTTATTAACTTAATTTAAGATAAAATGTTTGGTGCCTTAGCGTTCTTAACGCCTGAAGATGTTGTTGGCATTAATGAAATTTTATGCGATGATACCAATCGAGTTTTTTAACTACACTTTGAAGCTACGTACCTTGGATTATAACAGGGAAGACGATATCAACGCTAAAACCCGTTATATTCAATTGAATTTTGGAATGTTCAAGAAATAGCATCCTAATATTTGACAGAAGAGTTAATCCAAACTATAAAATTCAAACAAAGAGAGATGTTACACGGCATAAAAGACCAAAATATCGAGATATCGTCGAACAAATATAACTAATATTGCAATGCATTCCGAATGAAACAGAACTTTTTTGAATAGCTGAAAATATCCAATTATTCAATTTAAATATTTGATCAAGTTATTTATGTCTTTTTAATTATAGATAGCATAATACATTAGCTACATGGAATACATTTTCTTTACACATAACACATATATTCAGCTTTAACTGCTGAATATATGTGTTATTTTCATTTAACCAGATTTTATGAGACTGTAATTATCTCTTTCATATATTGTTAACACTCAATAATGTGTTTCTTTCTATTCCAAATTTAAGATAACGGACAAATTTTCAGTGGACGAATTATCAGTGGACGAATTTTCCGTGGACAAATTTTCCGCGGACGAATTTTCCGTGGACGAATTTTCCCTGGACGAATTTTCCATTGACGAATTTTTCGAGGACGAATTTTCCTAGCACCCTCTATACTATATCCTCATAACTTCACTAATATATTAGACAAGAATTTAATCATAGTCACTATACAGTAGAACTCCTCTATAGTGAATTTGGAGACCTCAGTAAGAGAATTACCCCGTATAGTGAACAAATTTTCTTTAGTTTGCCATGAAAAGCCATCAGTTTTAGATAACAAATGGCCATTTTAAAGCATTTCCAAAGGGAATTTGTTCACTGCACAGAGTATTTCTGTAACTCAGGACTCTATATGCAATCACTATGGAGTAGTTTTGCTGAAGATGTCTCGAGAATGTGATGCGCATTTTTTAACCCCTAATGCCCATTGTGCGTTAATACCTTCATTTTATTTATTAGGAAATCGAATACTACTATATATGTATCGGGGGGCATGCCACCCTCCAGACCCCCCTGCCAGGTTATTTAACAATCATGAAGTGTGCAATACAACAAACTAGCGAGAACAAAAACTATTTGTCGGCCATATATGTTGAGAGTTGTAAAATAGTTTTCATTCATCCTATATACAAATATAAGAAGATAAATTTGAACAACTCAACAAATATGACAAGAAATATTTGACGTAACTCTGATACTCTTAAAATGAATGGCCGTTATGTAGTGTGTTGTATCTGCTAGTCATAATAAATAGAATGGTGGTAATAAAGCACGTACCGAGCATTCTCGAAAGTTTGTAATTCGGTAAATAGTGCGAAGCATACTAAATATCCACACAGCGTAAAAAATATAACAGATAACAAATAAAGCAATTTCATTATCAAAATAAGCATGTCGCTTTAAGGGGACCGTTCTTGATTTTTGGAAACTTTTTTATTAATGAAGCTACGGTTCTGAAACTTGGTACCTTAACATATAAAATTTAATTCCATATAGTTTTTGTTTGTGTCATTTTTTCGATTCGACCCATAGAAAACGAATTATTCGAATTTTGAACGAATTTCACAATTTACAATTTTGAACTTACGAATGCAAATAAATCAATGCCATAGCTTCAAAATTATAAACGTCTTAGGCTTTTGAATAACAAAATTTGTAGCTTTTTTGAACTGCTTGAAAATAACATTCAAAGTTTGATAATCTGACACAATGCATCCTGCTCGTATGAGGTGTAGCGGGTAACTGAGACATATTTCTTTGCCTACTTAGAGGCCCTTTTACACGTACACTCATTACCTTCGGAATTCCTGTTTGAGGCACTAAGCCCAGCCCACTACAAGCCAAAATAGCCTTTATTGCATGAGTGGAACTAGTCAGGAACACAATACCGCCATATCAAGCATGTCTTGATTTTTGATTCATGAGCGGCAGTGATGAAGAACTGTGATGTTGATAATAGCTCTTGTATAATGACAACAGTGATGGATCAAACGTTGTTTTCTTCAGGAAAAAAGTTTTAGTCAATTTTCAATAATTAATATGGAACTGTGAAAAATTCATTCGCTTCATGCATATTATTTAATAGTAAAGAAAAAAGGGGAGAGAGGCGATGTGTCTCGCTATTATGATAGATAAACATTAATTATTTAATGACATAAAATACTTCAGCTGAAAATACTGTATTTCAGAGAAAACAATTTTTTTGGGGGGTTAAACGTTGGTTTAACGTCTGTATTGGCACTGTACGTATAAAAGCGCATCAGTAATCACTCACGCTCATTGCTTGTATGGGCGGGGCCTAAAATTACACATAGGGAATGAATGTGGGGAAAAGAGTGTATACGTGTAAAATGGCCTTTAGCGTGTTTGCCATTAGTGGCACGTTAGATACCAGATATAGCGAGATAATTAATTATTATGAATTATAATTGGCTGAGAGATTGTTTTTAGAGTGCACATTGACTCCTTACCCCCAGCGTCACCCATTCTCTTGCTCCCTTTCCTCAGGTGGTTAGACTAACACTAGAGCTCTGATATATTGCACACACTATGAGATGATTATAAAGCAATTATTTACGAAATAATTTTTTTCTTTGAAATTATGCGATTTTTCTGTAAACGGTGTCCCCTTGAATTATTTGATTCAATAAATAAGACAATTTGATTTAATAATAACGACATCTTAAGCAACTGCCAGAGCTCAATTGGCCGAAATTTAAAAATTCTCCAAACTAATGATTGGTTCCACATCTTCGAACATTTAAGAGAAAAATGATTTAATTCAAAAAATTTACTCATAATTTAAACTAGAATCCATGATACTTGCAGGTATCATAGATACCAATTTAAATTACCTGTTATAATGATTATTGGAGATTTTATTATATGTCTGAAAAAGGAGAGACATCCAATAACTTACAGTTAACATGTTAACTGTAAATTTCTATTGGACAAACATCTTAATTACATTCACTAAAGTTTATTAGACAATAAACACAACTAAGAGCAACTTTACTCTCCTGTAAAATGCGGAAGTAGAAGTTAATAGGATCACAAAAAGAGTAATTCGCTCATTACGTCAGTGAGTACTCTTTAACGTGAGAAAAGAGTGAAAACTTTGCATGAATTAAGAGGAGAAAAGAGAGAGAAATAAGAGGTAGAATTAACTCTTATCTGTGCATTTTATTTACAACTATTCATGTTTTTTTTACTCTTCACTGTGCACTTTCTATATCAAATGTTAGATATGAAGTAATTGGTAAACTTCATTTACTATACTAATGACCTCATTATTTTTATCATCATTCATGATATCTAGAGCTTCGAAAGTACACACTAATAAACTCACTAATTAAACTGCTCAATTATTTAACTATTTACAAATGGTCCTCACCAGAGCTGGGCGTTCCGCACGAATGTTCGCGAACCTTTATTCGCGAACCGGTTTTGACTGGAAAATGGGTTCGGACATTCGGATTCGGAACCTCTTCAAAAACGGTTCGGACTTCAGTGTTCGGAACGTCTTTTTCGCAAGTCCGTACCTCCGTAACCGGGGAAAACTGACCTGTTCATTTAATTATTCTGAACATGTACCGTGCCTCTCGGCTACTATTATATACATATGTAGGTTTCTGCTTAACACTGAAGCGAAGAACATGCGTCTTTCCCCGCTCTTCTTCCATTACGTTATTCATCCTTTCTGGAATAGCGGTAAGTTTTATAATAATCTTAACAAGATAATTCTTTAATAACGGTTTATGTTCCCTCAAATCTCAATTAAAATTGCTTGAAATATGTAGAACTATGGGTAAGGTTATAAACAAAGTAAACGTATATATTAGGTAACATTACATAACACCCTATCCTAGTACCTTAGCCGTTGGCTAACCAGTCCTCATGGAAAAATAATAATAACTTAAATTCAAGACCGATTTTAAAGCTGTCTTTTCAATCGTTTAATTTTTCGCATAAATACATACGATTAGACAAAAACGAAGGTGATAAATGGTAATATACTCGCATTATGAGCATTTATTCAAATCTATAATAATATTAGGAATATATCAGAGATCTTTCCAGGCATTAGATGCAAGAGTGTTTTTCACTACATATATAAGGATGAATATCTCACTATAATCAGTTAACTGTAACTCTTATAGCGGCTTAGCGAGATCAAATATATGTGCGAGAATAATTGCGCACACCAAGCTTCGTACAATAACATCTTATAAATATAATCTGTTTCTTGTCTTAGCTTGTTACTTTTATTTTGAATGATGATTTTTTCTTTTGCTTTTACTAATGTATGAAATACTAAATATCAAATGAAGGTTTTTATAAGAAAAAATATTGAAATGACTCAAATGAGCTAACTTTTGACGGCTAAGTAGGTAGGCAGATCAGATAATTTAAGATCGAGTATTCGGCTATTCGCTTTACAATTGAATTGATTATAATTTATATTATTATATAGGTATTATAATATTATATGTATATAAGTTATAATATAAATAAATAACTTTGAGAAATATTCACAGTAATCTTCACTGTCTGACCTTTCTAATATATTGAATAGAAGAAAAAGTAAAGCAAGCAAATAGAGTATAGGAATACCATAATACGGTATCTATAGTACTTTCATATTCAAACAAAATGCTAAAAGTTTTTATATCATCAGTTCTCTAGATAGAATTAATCAAAAATGTTGTAATATAAATGAAAAATTGAAAACTAATAGTAAAAACTTAAAACATATATAATAAGATACTTGGATACTTTAATATGGATACATTGTCTAGCTTGCATTGTTATGACGACAGAGTTGGTCTTAATTTTTCTTTGCATGAAATTCGGAGGTCAGAAGAAAATTCAGAATAACTTAAACTACGTATTGGAGTGGAGACTGGAGGGGAACTTCAAAGATACTTAATGCTCATTCAGTCATACTCAATGATACTAACTTATTAAGTATAGTAAGTACAATGGAACTCCCTTATAGTGAACTCCTGTATAGTGAATCACGCTGAATAGTAAAATCAGGTATAGCGAACTACACAATATTCGTAAGTTTTCTATGAATCTCTTATTCCTATATAGTAAATTCTCTAAATTAGTTGTATTTCATGAAACAGCAGTTCTACCAGTGCAACTCCTGTATAATGTAGTCATATGAAGTCACAGTATAATTATTATTATAAATTTATTATATTAACCCAAATGAATTTGACGTATGTTTTATAGGCATATATTTTTTAAATTGCTTTATATATTTCATGTCATTTCTTTAAATTTACTGGCCTTTCTTGACTTTGTTGTTACATAAATACCAACTATATTTTTTAATTCAAAACTTAAATATTTACGTATCGGCGTAAATCAGCGTAAATTATGGAATTAATTGTACTTTAGTGACGTGTGGCAACGTAGAAATACAGATTGGTTACCCAATACGCACGAATATGTCCACGTTTTATGTAGTAGAGACAAATGCGTGAGCTATGATTGGTTCACACTCCATCCAATAACAGTTCAGCTCACTCAGTTGCCAATCTCTTATATAGCTATGTATTTATTTCTCCTTATATATTCAATATTTTTACTTGAAATTTGGTACACATTAGTTTAGTACAAAAACTAACAACTTGTAAAAATACAGTAACGTAGGTTCATAAATAAGACATGTGTTATTTTAACATAGAGTGAAACCTTCTCGTTGTAACTTGTTTCTGACAAATAGTTAGTATCTTGTTGAAAAAACTGTTTTTTTTTCATATAGGTTTCCCTTATAGCCTTGGAAGCATAAGTTAGTAGAAGGGCCGAATGTAAATGTGTAGACTGTAGTTCACTTTTGTTTTTCTTAATTTTTAGATATAAAATATATACCTAAAAAATCAGAGGTTAGCTTACAAATATTTGGACTAAATGTTTGGTTCGGAACAAATGTTCGGACTAAACTTTTCCAAATTGGGTTCGCTATACGGAGGTTCGGAACCCAAAATCGACGAAGATTCGGGTTCTGATTCGGAACCTAAAAAAAGGTTCGCGCGCCCAGCTCTGGTCCTCACTCTCAGTTTCTATTTTCTCATCGTGAGATGATTATGTAGCTTAAAAACCTCCAAAATATTTTTTCCCTCTGAATCCACCTCCTCATTCATCACTGTCAGCCAAAAATCTAAAGATATGCTCACTAAAAGATAGTCTAGAAATAATTAGAGTGGCAAAAGGAGCTAAGTAAATATAGATACACTTTAGAAATAAAGCTGGCACTGAAGAGTGTAATTATGTGAATCGTGTAGGTTGTTGAATGATTTAAAATGAGATTCAACTCTGTGAAACGAGAATCAAATCTTCTATAATAATGAAAAAGTTGACATGCAGGAAAATAAATAAATGTTTCATGAATACTGTAACTATGGACAGTGAATAAAAAATTACAAATGCGGATTGCTGCATTCACGACCGGAAGAAGAAAATGAAGAGGTGAAAGTAAATGAATCATACAAGTCTACCTAACAGAAAAATATAAGAGGAAAATGAAGAGGTGATAGTAAATGAAGCCTACAAGTCTACCTAACACAAAAATATAATAGGAAAATGAAGAGGTGATAGTAAATGAAGCCTACAAGTCTACCTTACACAAAAATATAAGAGGAAAATGAAGAGGTGATAGTAAATGAAGCCTACAAGTCTACCTAACACAAAAATATAATAGGAAAATGAAGAGGTGATAGTAAATGAAGCCTACAAGTCTACCTTACACAAAAATATAAGAGGATAATGAAGAGGTGATAGTAAATGAAGCCTACAAGTCTACCTTACACAAAATCTAATAGTAAAATGAAGTTTTAATAGTCAATGAAGCCTACGAGTCTACCTAACTGAAAATCTAAGAGCAAAATAAAGAGATGATAGTAAATGAAGCCTACGAGTCTACCCAACTGAAAATAGAAAATTATTCAGGTTCTCTCTTCCGATTAAATTGTTGCATCCTTTATTTTCACGACCAATCAAATCCGTGCCAAATGACTCACTGGTTCGATTCAATGAACTGAAATGGCTAATTCGAAACAGTACAATTGAGTTGGTACTTTGATGATAGCTGTGAATGGTGGCGGTTATGGCAATAATGGGCCAATGGGAGATTAAAGGGGACATATTCATTATCTTCTATGGCCCCACCTAACTTTATCTTATGATAGACATTGAAATGATGTTGTATAAAATTGTGGCTACTCTGTATGTTAAAAATTACAAAAACAGGAATCAATGGAATAAATGTCAATTTATCGGAATGTTCCACATTTTTTATCATATGTAAAGTATAGGAAATTTAAATTTAACTGTTTTTAATCTGGTATCCATGATACCTGTAAGTGTATTGAAAACCGAATAAAATGGCGAATTCAAATTTTGAATTAAATTGTTCCTTATATTTTAGGAAATGTATTATAGATGAGTATTAGTATGGAAAAAAAATACAACTGAATAAAAGAAACTTATAAAATATTGAAAATCTGCCCACGTTCTCGAGAAGAATGTCCATCATTCGAAATAATTCACAATTTATTTACACCTCCTGACATTTACAGTCACACTCGAATAATTCAGTCTGATATGCCTAACAATTTGAATATTCATTAAATTTTAAATGATAATATTTTAACAATTTAGTTTAATTTGCAAGATGCAGGATAATTTATTGGATATTGTAGGAAGCTTTATTATATCTAATCATTCAGTATTTCTATTTATATCGAATAGAAATACATCGTACATTCAAAGATAGAGTTGATGTTTTATATTTATGAGATTCTATTCGCCTTTCTGAAGTCGTTATTCGAAATTTAATGTTGAATTATGATGAGAAACAGAATTGGAATATTTTAAATAAATACTAATATTGAGGAACGTTACTTTAAAAATTTATATAGACTATAAATAAATATTGTATGATTGTTCTTCGCCGTATGAGCTTATCCCTAGTGTAATATTATTTGAACTAGATTATTTGCACTTGGTAGAGCGCATACTTTCGCCACTGCTTTGACCCAAAATTTAATAAGCTGCCAACTGGAGAAGAACTTATCGTCCCACAAAGTTTCATGCAATATGGTTTGATACTGTATAAATGACCTTAACCTTGACCTTTGACCGGATCGCTCCCAAAATTCTACCAGATGGTTCCTGGACATTGACCAATTTTATTATCAAATTTCATACAATTTGATTGAACACTTTTTGAGTTATTGAGTTACAAATGGCCTTAAACATTGTCCCGATCACTCCCAAAATCTGAAAAAATGGTTCCTGTATATTGACCAATCGTCCCACCAAGTTTCATACAATATGGTGCAATACTTTTGGAGTTATAAATGACCGAGTCCTTGATCTTTGACCAGGTCACTCCTAAAATTCTAGAAGCAGGTCACTGGACATTGATCAATAGTTTCACCAAATTTCAGGCAATTATGTTAAAAAAAATTCAGTTAAGCGAATAACAAGAAAATAAATAAATAAACAACGGATAAAAATATGACCATGCTGCATTCTGCGAAGGTAATTAACTGTAAATAGATATTGTATGAATGTTCTTCACCGTAAGAGTTCATCCCTAGTGGAATATTATTTGTATTGACTGTAAATAGATATTGTATGAATGTTCTTCACCGTAAGAGTTCATCCCTAGTGGAATATTATTTGTATTGACTGTAAATAGATATTGTATGAATGTTTTCCACCGTAAGAGTTCATCCCTAGTGGAATATTATTTTTATTGACTGTAAATAGATATTGCATGAATGTTCTCCACCGTAAGAGTTCATCCCTAGTGGAATATTATTTGTATTGACTGTAAATAGATATTGTATGAATGTTCTCCATCGTAAGAGTTCATCCCTAGTGGAATATTATTTGTAATGACTGTAAATAGATATTGTATGTATGAATGTTCTTAGCCGTAATAGTTATTCAACTGGTAACATAGTGAAAATGGTTTTTAATCACTGTTAATTATATACAAATTCATTAGATTGTTAGTATATCAAACAAGTGATAGATCTACTCATTACGTATTGTTAGTATATCAAACAAGTAATAGATCTACTCATTAGTTATTGTTAGTATACCAAACAAGTAATAGATCTACTCATTAGTTATTGTTAGTATATCAAACAAGTAATAGATCTACTCATTAGTTATTGTTAGTATACCAAACAAGTGATAGATCTACTCATTACGTATTGTTAGTATATCAAACAAGTAATAGATCTACTCATTAGTTATTGTTAGTATACCAAACAAGTGATAGATCTACTCATTACGTATTGTTAGTATATCAAACAAGTAATAGATCTACTCATTAGTTATTGTTAGTATACCAAACAAGTGATAGATCTACTCATTACGTATTGTTAGTATATCAAACAAGTAATAGATCTACTCATTACGTATTGTTAGTATACCAAACAAGTGATAGATCTACTCATTACGTATTGTTAGTATATCAAACAAGTAATAGATCTACTCATTAGTTATTGTTAGTATACCAAACAAGTGATAGATCTACTCATTACGTATTGTTAGTATATCAAACAAGTAATAGATCTACTCATTACGTATTGTTAGTATACCAAACAAGTGATAGATCTACTCATTACGTATTGTTAGTATATCAAACAAGTAATAGATCTACTCATTAGTTATTGTTAGTATACCAAACAAGTGATAGATCTACTCATTACGTATTGTTAGTATATCAAACAAGTAATAGATCTACTCATTAGTTATTGTTAGTATACCAAACAAGTGATAGATCTACTCATTACGTATTGTTAGTATATCAAACAAGTAATAGATCTACTCATTAGTTATTGTTAGGATATCAATCTATTAATGGATCTATTCTGCTTTTAAAACTATTAAGCCCCTTAATTCTGATTGATGACCTCACGAAGACAACACCTCCAAAGCCATTATTTTGTATTTCTTGTGAGGGAATTTGGCAGTACATCAATATATCCAATACTGATCACCAAGAGGCTGAGTGAATACCAATACTTGGTGGTATTCCTGTGCAACTAAATCACGGGATTCTGGATAGGGATAATGCAAAGATATACGAATATGGCACACCTTTGTATATCTTGGGAAATACAAATATGGTGGCGCCATAGGAAATTAAGGTGGAGCGGGGGTTTCTCTTACCTAATCTTCTATGGTCCCACTGTAGATTGAGCTAGAGTTTGGAATAAGAATTTGGGAAGTTGCATAAAATTATTGTTTGATACAAAATCTTCTTACCTGAGTTAATTTGGAACTTAAGCCTGGTTTACGCGATCAGATTTACGCGAGTCTAAATGGTTATTTTTGTCGTACGTGCATCGTACGACTGATCTGTTGATCGGGTGTGCTTGCATGATATTTGGCTCCTCCAATTCGTTCGATTCCGATCTAATCCTTGGTCTTAAGTTCTAAACAGTGATCTGACGATATCTTAGCAATTGTCTCGAAAATACTATGAACTGGACCAAGGTATACTAACGGTATAAGGTATGACCGCAAAAAAAGACGAAATTTAGTTGTTTTTTCTGTGCACTGCGTAGCCCCTTCGTGATGTTATAGACGATGGTATTTCGTATTGTTGTGACTCGTATTCCAAATTCATGTTAAAAGTATCTAATCATATAGTTTCTTTTCATTTAATTAAGTAATGTTAAGCAATCAAAAAATGGTAATTACGATTTATTAAACAGGAAAATATTAATAAATGAACAATACATAATTGATTGAACTATTTATTGTCTTAGGTCCAAAATTAGTGTTTACAATAATAAATAGTCTCATGGAATTAATAACACCATGGTCATAAATTTATATAGATCACAAAAGTATAACTTTAAAGGTCCTTTTTCTCCAAGTAGCATGGTAAAAACTCATTTTCTCACAACTGTGACGTCACAAAATACTCCCTCATAGATGTGAGGGTTGGGGATACTTGCACGCGGGCATACCTCGTATTGTTATTATACCATGATAAAGACAGATCTAGAGAAAAATCGGATGCGTCTAAATGAGACGGAGATTTCATTCAATCTGAGTTCTTACGATTGATTTTGATATAAATCTGATCGTGTAAACTAGGCTTTAAACCTTGAATAAAATGTATATATCAAACGAAGAAGATTAAGATGGATTATGTCTTAATCCCTATATTTTACCTTATCTATTTAAACCTTTGAAAAGATGGTTATTTCAAATTAATTGTTCAATGAATTACTTATACAAGATGTATATCTTTTTCATTCGAATCCATTTAAGAATTCAGAAAAAAATTGAAAAAGTGTAATTCAAATGTCAGAGTCCAGCATTCATTCTTCACTCTTTCACGAATGATATTAAAAAGAAAGAAAGAGTATAGAATTTTCTCTACGAATTGAACAGTTACGATAATAGTTTCGTGATGAAGTATTTCGGCTAAAACTTTCAGGTTTGCCGTAATTAATCCTTCGATTTTATTAAACCGAGATTTACATATTACGTAGTTCCTCAAAATCTAAATGAATTAATTTCAGTTCAATAGGGTGTTTACGTCTGCTTTGGAACTGAAGGCCATAATGTAAAAGCCAAATGAAGATTAAATACAAGGGAGTCGAATAAGTAGTCTGTAAGGAAAGTGGCTCCATGAACAAAGTCACCTGCCACCAGTCTGTGAATACGTTCATGTATGCAGAAAAGCTATACTTCTTATTAAATAATGTTATCCAATAACTATTTCAGAAATTGTAAACATGCTGGTAATTTTTCCAATGCACCAATTGATAAACAGCTATCAATTCATTTATTATTCTAAGCTACCAAAATCAACACAAATAGTTAATTCGAATAGATTGTTATGTATTTACAATGGATTCAGTTTAAATCTGTAGCCGTTAAATCCAAAGTATATGTTTGTTAAAACTGTCCAATGGGAAATAAAAGAATGAATCAAAGAGAACTGCAAAATGCGAGAGAAGTGTTTTTACCAAAGTTCAATGTTTGAAAGGAATACCTTGCATGCAGTATATGATATTAATTTGAAAAGAGTTTTGGAAGAGGTGGTGTTAAATTCCGAGTAATCGAACGATTGCACATTTTCGATCAAAAATTAAAATTTGTATTCGAATCAAACTTTAATTCGTATCCCTAATACCTGCAGGTATCATGGTTACGATCTGAAATATAAATTAAATATAAAAAATTATATACTTTTTTCTTATGATCGAAAATGTGGAACCGTCCGATAACTTGGAGCTTACCCTTCAGGTACCTGATGACAAAGCATCTTGAATTGCTAAAATGACTAATTCTACGATTCAGAAGATAAACCTTTGTGCTTTAAAGGTCCTCTCAAGGACCTTTTTCATTATTCTGCAAACCGCTAACAATTCTGTTCAGTATATATTTTATTATTTGCTTTTAAAGATTTTAATACTCTGTTTGAAACAAATTATTGTACAAATCACTAATCTGACGCTGAAGAAGAAGATTGAACACTATTTGTTTAGAGTTCAAATTTGAATTTTATAAACAGACAATGCGTTTCTGGCCTTCGTTTAACATATCAATTGTTTCCAAAACTATATATATATAAGGTTTATCCATTTAATACCATTACACAGATATTCAATGGATTTATTGTACCTAATACTTAGTTATAATGGTGTACATTCTTTTTCTTTACACTGAAAATTAGTAAGTTGGAAGTAGAATAGGTATAGTAGAGTTTTGATTACAAAAATCATTTTAAGCTATCAAATTTTATTGGGTTTGCAGATAAATGATGAGAAACATCATCCTCATTGATTAAATGCAATAAAGAAATTTGCTTGGAGAAGACCTTTAAAGTTTTAGAATGTAAATAATGTATGTAAAATAATAATCAAGTTAATCCTATGTGGTTTTTTTTCTAAAACGTTTAATTAATTAATCTCATTACATTTACGGTCCAAATTTTTATTTTACTTTTACGGTTTGATTTTTCTGTGATTTACTCTTACGGTCCTAAATTCTTTTTGGCAAATATTTCCATGAATTACATATATTATAGGGCATAGGTAATATATATGATTTACATTGAAGAATGTTGCATTTTAAATATTGAAGAATAATAAATTTGATATCAAGAGCTTCTTATATGGGTCAACGCGTATCAGTGGTATCATATATTTACAGCCTAAATGGTTAACAACTTATCATAATTTCTATTTCCATTAACGATTTCCAAATTTTCGAACTAAATTTCCGAACAGTCCGAATTTTTTATTCTGACGTTTATTTCAAATCAATGAAAAAACATGGCCTTTTGTATTGATTTTAGGGGCCAAACGTTTTTCTCGGACCGTAAATACAGCCAAAACTGAATAAAGTATGAATTCATATTTAAAGTTCAAATTTTGAGAATAGCTTTCTATAAGAATCAAATTGAAGTAATTTTAATATAAACTAAATTTTTATTAGAAAAATACTTTCTTTAAAAAAACACTTTTTTATTAAAAAGAACTTGTAATAAAAAACTTTTTCAAACAAAATGCAACAATTTCGAATAATAGTTGCAAATGAATGTCAACAGCAACAACAACAACAGCAACAACAGACATCAAGCATAGAGCTGGACTTCTGAGCTAAAAATATGTGCCCTAGAAAGATAGTCAGTAAATCTATCACAGAATTACACCACAAATTTTGGAGTTTGTCCAACTTTAGAAAGAAGAAAAATGACTTTGCTTATAATTCTCTGGATAGCAAATTTCACAGATGGTTGAATTGACAGCTGGTTGAATTGACTGGTGGTTGAATTGACTGGTGGTTGAATTGACTGATGGTTGAATTGACTGGTGGTTCAATAGACTGGTGGTTCAATAGACTGGTGGTTCAATAGACTGGTGGTTCAATAGACTGGTGGTTCAATAGACTGGTGGTTGAATCGACTGGTGGTTGAATTGACTGATGGTTGAATTGACTGGTGGTTCAATAGACTGGTGGTTCAATAGACTGGTGGTTGAATCGACTGGTGGTTGAATTGACTGATGGTTGAATTGACTGGTGGTTCAATAGACTGGTGGTTCAATAGACTGGTGGTTCAATAGACTGGTGGTTCAATAGACTGGTGGTTCAATAGACTGGTTGTTCAATAGACTGGTGGTTCAATAGACTGGTGGTTCAATAGACTGGTGGTTGAATCGACTGGTGGTTGAATTGACTGATGGTTGAATTGACTGGTGGTTCAATAGACTGGTGGTTCAATAGACTGGTGGTTGAATCGACTGGTGGTTGAATTGACTGATGGTTGAATTGACTGGTGGTTCAATAGACTGGTGGTTCAATAGACTGGTGGTTCAATAGACTGGTGGTTCAATAGACTGGTTGTTCAATAGACTGGTTGTTCAATAGACTGGTGGTTGAATCGACTGGTGGTTGAATTGACTGGTGGTTCAATAGACTGGTGGTTCAATAGACTGGTGGTTGAATCGACTGGTGGTTGAATTGACTGATGGTTGAATTGACTGGTGGTTCAATAGACTGGTGGTTCAATAGACTGGTGGTTCAATAGACTGGTGGTTCAATAGACTGGTGGTTCAATAGACTGGTGGTTCAATAGACTGGTTGTTCAATAGACTGGTGGTTGAATCGACTGGTGGTTGAATTGACTGATGGTTGAATTGACTGGTGGTTCAATAGACTGGTGGTTCAATAGACTGGTGGTTCAATAGACTGGTGGTTCAATAGACTGGTGGTTCAATAGACTGGTGATTCAATAGACTGGTGGTTCAATAGACTGGTGATTCAATAGACTGGTGGTTCAATAGACTGGTGGTTCAATAGACTGGTGGTTCAATAGACTGGTTGTTCAATAGACTGGTGGTTGAATCGACTGGTGGTTGAATTGACTGATGGTTGAATTGACTGGTGGTTCAATAGACTGGTGGTTCAATAGACTGGTGGTTCAATAGACTGGTGGTTCAATTGACTGGTGGTTCAATAGACTGGTGATTCAATAGACTGGTGTTTCAATAGACTGGTGATTCAATAGAATGGTGGTTCAATAGACTGGTGGTTCAATAGACTGGTGGTTCAATAGACTGGTGGTTCAATAGACTGGTGGTTCAATAGACTGGTGGTTCAATAGACTGGTGGTTCAATAGACTGGTGGTTCAATAGACTGGTGGTTCAATAGACTGGTGGTTCAATAGACTGTTGGTTCAATAGACTGTTGGTTCAATAGACTGGTGGTTCAATAGACTGGTGGTTCAATAGACTGGTGGTTCAATAGACTGGTGGTTCAATAGACTGGTGGTTCAATTGACTGGTGGTTCAATAGACTGTTGGTTCAATAGACTGTTGGTTCAATAGACTGTTGGTTCAATAGACTGGTGGTTCAATAGACTGGTGGTTCAATAGACTGGTGGTTCAATAGACTGGTGGTTCAATAGACTGGTGGTTCAATTGACTGGTGGTTCAATAGACTGGTGGTTCAATAGACTGGTGGTTCAATAGACTGGTGGTTCAATTGACTGGTGGTTCAATAGACTGGTGGTTCAATAGACTGGTGGTTCAATAGACTGTTGGTTCAATAGACTGTTGGTTCAATAGACTGTTGGTTCAATAGACTGGTGGTTCAATAGACTGGTGGTTCAATTGACTGGTGGTTCAATAGACTGGTGGTTCAATAGACTGGTGGTTCAATAGACTGGTGGTTCAATAGACTGGTGGTTCAAAAGACTGGTGGTTCAATTGACTGGTGGTTCAATAGACTGGTGGTTCAATAGACTGGTGGTTCAATTGACTGATTTTTCAATTGACTGATTTTTCAATAGACTGGTGGTTCAATAGACTGGTGGTTCAATTGACTGGTGGTTCAATTGACTGGTGTTTCACTGATTGGAGACAATTTATTTGACGTCAAAGAACTGGAAATAAAAGTCTTGCAAACTAAATATTTAAAACTTTGATAGTGTGAGTATATTCGGCATATATTCACAAAAAAAAACATAAAATATACAAGGCACTAAGAGAAGAAGCCATGCATGAAAATGACTATGAATAAATTTCCATACAACCCTTTGGTAGCAATGCTTTTTAAAGTAGAAAAGCTACTCTGAGAGATTATATTCATCTATTAATCAATAAAAGTTGACCAAAGGTTCTAAACACCGTTTATATGGTGAAAAAAAAAATAACATGGAAGATAAACATTTGAAACCATCAATATTCAGACTATCTCTTAACTATCGAAACACATCATTAGGAAGATAAAACTTTATCCTACACAATAAATACATTGTAAATCTAAATTATCATGTAAATGAAAACAAGTAATAATATAGGTTGAGTAGTGCAAACAAAAGAGGGAGAAAATTAACATATGATTATAGACAATGGTAGTAACGGTTTCAAACTTGTTACGAAAGGTAAAGAAATGCCTTCTAAAGTGAATTAATACCACAAAGTTACTCAAAAAATTTCTTCTTCTATAATGATTATATTATTTTTTGTTTCCAACGGAAAAATATTTCTGCTTTAAATTTTAAAAATATCTGAAGATACATACCATGACTGGATGGTTAAGTTGCATCAATATTAATAGCATTTACTGGATAATGATAATAATAATTTAGTACACTACATAGAATGTATAAATAAATACCTTTACTGATCTAATTACCTAACTGTTAAATATTTCTAACAGGATTATTTAATGTGAATGAGAAAATTGCATGACTGAACTACAGCTCTCTTGTTAACAGAATTGAACAAACATAAAACTAATTATTTGAAACTTTAATAGTTTTTTCTTATAATGTTATTATATACATTTATTAATGGAAACTAATGGTTGTTTGAAATCAAAGGCACAATTTATGCGCATAAAAAATGATAAACTTGCCTACAATAAAGAAAATGTTAGTAAAATAAATTTTAAATCGTTAAAACGTTATTCTTTATATGAATTCAACCTAAAAGTTTATATGTACTGTGTTATAATTAATGATTTTTTTAATTATATTTAGGAATGGATAAGTGATGTATCACTGAATACTTATGAATTTATTTTTGTGACGAAAATATATAAATAATATAATTTTTATCATAAAAAAATATTTAAAGATAATTTCATGAAGATATATCAAATACAATAATAAATTTTTTACCAAAAAAAATGTACTAAATGTACTAAAATTATTTCCATATTTTGAAAATATACATCATTTTGTTCTGCAGATAAAAAATAAAAATATCTTGCCCATCTGGATAGCAATGCCTATAATTAAAAAAATGAGATACCTATAAGCATATTTTTCATGCTTAACCCTCAAATAAAACTGGGTATTTCCATACTCTATTCCTCTTGTAATATAGAGCAACTATCCTCATAAAAAATAACGTTAAAATAATTAGATGAAGAACATCAAATGTAGCAAAACAAGTTACAGATGTGAAGACTCTTTTTTGGGCTGAAATGTAAGTAGAAAATACTTAGAAAAATGTGATAGCAGGAAGATTTTCAATTAATTAATTAATTTACAAAGGGTTAAACGCCTGTTCCGAAAGAAAAGGCCGTATCGCTGATGTCAAAAGAAAATTAAAAAGAAGGACTGGAAATTATATTCTAACACAAGTTAGTGCAGAGAATAACTAAATTGAAATGCAAAATTTATACAAGAATATGAATTGAATAAATTAAATTGGTTTCATAAATACATATTGGTGATAAAAATATAACAATAAAGTAATTTAATAATCAATATGAATAAAAAAATTACACAATTTGATATACTAAATAATGTATAAAAAATATATGATGTTAAATAATATATGAAAATACACGGTTAAAAATAACAAGATTAGTTATAAATTCAATACAGATTGAAGACTTTATACAACAACCTAATGTTGTAAATGTGGGTCATACTGAAAAGTGAACGGTTAGGACAAACACCAACAGCTGTAAATAAATTGCATAGTGATCGGTTAAAACCATCACCACAAGTTGTAAATAAAGTGAATAGTAAAGAGTCACAATAACCACAAAAAGTTGTAAATAAAATGCACAAAGAGTTAAAATTTTAACATCAATAATTTTAAATAAAGTGCACATCGAAGGGTTAATATCCGACAGATTTATTTACAAGTTGTTCAAACTTGCATAATTTATCTAACCGATTCACATAATATTGTATGCAGATTAAGATTTGAATATTAGCTACACCGCAGGTGTACCTTACACAATATATTACTGTATACTTTAGATGTTCATTGCTAGCACCACTTCATTGAGAGCTTCTTAGTGCTGAGGTATCTATTATACTCCGCGCGTTATCAGATTAACTGTCTAAGAGACAGAGGTACTTGTCTCGTAACTGTCTTAGAGACAGAGGTACTTGTCTCTTAACTGTCTCAGAGACAGAGGTACTTGTCTTTTAACTGTCTTAGAGAAAGAGTTACTTGTCTCATAACTGTCTTAGAGACAGAGGTACTTGTCTCATAACTGTCTTAGAGACAGAGGTACTTGTCTCTCAACTCTCTTAGAGACAGAGGTACTTGTCTCATAACTGTCTTAGAGACAGAGGTACTTGTATCTTAACTGTCTTAGAGACAGAGGTACTTGTATCTTAACTGTCTTAGAGACAGAGGTACTTGTCTCGTAACTGTCTTAGAGACAGATTTACTTGTCTCTTAACTGTCTTAGAGACAGAGGTACTTGTCTCATAACTGTCTTAGAAACAGAGGTACTTGTCTCTTAACTGTCTTAGATAAAGAGGTACTTGTCTCGTAACTGTCTTAGAGACAGAGGTACTTGTCTCATAACTGTCTTAGAGACAGAGGTACTTGTCTCTCAACTCTCTTAGAGACAGAGGTACTTGTCTCATAACTGTCTTAGAGACAGAGGTACTTGTATCTTAACTGTCTTAGAGACAGAGGTACTTGTATCTTAACTGTCTTAGAGACAGAGGTACTTGTCTCGTAACTGTCTTAGAGACAGATTTACTTGTCTCTTAACTGTCTTAGAGACAGAGGTACTTGTCTCATAACTGTCTTAGAGACAGAGGTACTTGTCTCTTAACTGTCTTAGAGACAGAGGTACTTGTATCGTAACTGTCTTAGAGACAGAGGTACTTGTCTATTAACTGCCTTAGAGACAGAGGTACTTGTCTCGTAACTGTCTTAGAGACAGAGGTACTTGTCTCTTAACTGCCTTAGAGACAGAGGCACTTGTATCGTAACTGTCTTATAGACAGAGGTACTTGTCTCTTAACTCTATAAGAGACAGAGGCACTTGTATCGTAACTGTCTTAGAGACAGAGGTACTTGTCTCTTAACTCTATAAGAGACACAGGTTCTTGTCTCGTAACTGTGATAGGGAAAGTACGAGTGTAAAGAATAATGTAATATAATGAAAGAATAGTTCTCTTTTTATTAAAATATATTAATACATCTACAAATTGGTAAGAATAAATCGACTGTTAATAGAAATAAGCCTCTTTATCATGCAGATAAATCATTCCTAGAAATTGATCTAATAAAGTCTACGGAGATTGCAAATATCATTTAATTTACCTAATCTAATTCATTTTTTTTCCAAAAACCGTAATTAGATGAATATAGGTTTACTTTTATTTTTATTTTGAGTAAAAATTATCGGTAAAATGATCTTTTTAAAAAAATTCAGATATCTAATGAGGTAATAATGATTAATAATAGTGATAAAATTACATAAATTCTACATATAGTAAGAACAGTATTTGAGTTACTTTCTTAATTGAAATTATTTGAATTCAATAATTATATTTATTTTATGAAATTTTCATTCCTAATTCCCAAGAATGTTCGAAACTGTTTCAAATAAAGACGATTAAAATTGATGTAAAAAAATCAAGAAGCACTGATATATTTCCGTAGTCAAAATTGGAATCACAATAACTGACAGGATATTTTTGCATAAATTTATCAACTGAAAATAACAAAATATTTTCCATAATGAAATTACTATAGTAATATAAAACCCAAACAAAATAACAATGAATAATTAATTACTAAAACAATTTAAAACTCAAAAACTATCCCTCAAGTACTAATTTTCCTACTGAATTAGGCAGTATTATTTCACAACTGAAATATTTCTAATAAATTACTAAAAAAAATTCACTAATAAATTCAGTTACTGAAATAAAATACCATATCTTTACCCTTGGCTTGCAATTCATTTTACGAATAAACTAACTGCTGATGTTCATATTTCAAAGTCTCGGGAGATACGAAACATATTGCTCTACATTGAACATTTTACGAGAAATGACCTAATCATGCCATGTCTGTTATAAATAGCATGCAGTAAATCACTGGTATTATCGTAATGTATCACTCACTGGTATTATCGTAATGTATCATTCACTGGTATTACCGTATTGTTTCACTCACTGATATTATCGTGAATTATCATTCACTTGTATTATCGTAATGTATCATTCATTGGTATTATTGTAATGTATCATTCACTGGTATTATTGTAATGTATCATTCACTGGTATTATTGTAATGTGTCATTCACTGGTATTATCGTAATGTACCATTCACTGGTATTACCGTATTGTTTCACTCACTGATATTATCGTGAATTATCATTCACTTGTATTATCGTAATGTATCATTCATTGGTATTATTGTAATGTATCATTCACTGGTATTATTGTAATGTATCATTCACTGGTATTATTGTAATGTGTCATTCACTGGTATTATCGTAATGAATCAATCAGTGGTATAATCGTAATGTATCATTCACTGGTATTATCGTAATGTATCAATCAGTGGTATAATCGTAATGTATCATTCACTGGTATTATCGTAATGTAGCATTCACTGGTATTATCGTAATATATCACTCACTGGTATTATCATAATGTATCACAAACTGGTTCAATCGTAATGCTTTAGCCATTGGTATTTTCCTAATGTATCACTCACTGGTATTATCGTAATGTATCACTCACTGGTATTATCGTAATGTATCATTCACTGTAATATTTCAGGAATTAGTGAAAATTAGTTGATCCCCTAACGATTTCGAGGGAATATTCCAGGAATTAGTGAAAATTTGTTGATCTCCTGACGATATCGAGGGAATATTCCAGGAATCAGTGAAATTGAGATTATCCCCTAACGATATTGAGAAAATATTCCAGGAATTATTGAAAATTAGTTGATTCCCTACTGATATCGAGGGAATATTCCAGGAATTAGTGAAGATAGTTAATCCCCTAACGATATCGAGGGAATGTATCAGGAATTAGTGAAAATTAGTTGATCCCTTAAGGGGTCTAGGAAAATTGATCGAAAGCAATTAACCGAAAACAATTTATCGAAAGCAATTGATCGAATGGAAAATTGGTCGAAAGGAAAATTGATCGAATGGAAAGTTTATCGAATGGAAAATTGATCGAAGGAAAATTGGTTGAAATGAAAATTTGTCGAAAGGAAAATTGGTCGAATGAAAAATTGATCGAAAGGAAAATTGATCGCACAACAATTGATCGAAAGGAAAGTTGATCGAATAGATCAGGTTCATTTTTTCTTCCATTTGTGAGTGCAGCAACTGGTGCTTAGTGTCCCTTTTTGTTAGATTCCTTGGTAAGTGACTGCACTCACAGATTAACTTTTCTGCATCCATGAGGATTGTCACTGACGGTGTTAAGTGACTTTATTCATGAATCCACTTTTCTTTATGACTGCTTCTTTCTATCTCTTGTATTTAATTCATTTTTGCCGTCAGTGATATGGCTTTTGGTTCCCAAACAGACGTTAAATCTATGCTAAATTAATTAATTATTTAACTTTCAATTCACAAGTTATCTAGAACTACCTAAATTCTAGAACTAAGAAAACTAAAAGTTCTTCAAATTATAATACATTCCACAGCATATAATTCTCTGTTATAGAAAAACAGTTGATCGAAGAAATGTTATATATAAATTATTATTATATATTATTGGTATATAAATTATTATTATACATAAATCATGGTAACAAGATCTACTAGCTGTAACATATTGGAAGAAACTTTCTCTGGTAATCCATGGTTTTAATTGTCATTGTAAATTAGTGTAAATAGATCCAATATCATTTTCGATCAACTTTTTTCTGTCAATTCTCCAGTCAATCAATTGTTGTTCTACCAATTTTCCTTCAGATCAATTTTCCATTCGACCAATTTTCCTTTCGATCAATTTTCCTTTCGATCAATTTTTCATTCTACCAATTATGCTTTAGATCAATTTTCTATTCGATCAATTGCTTTCGATATATTGTTTTCGGTTAATTGTTTTCGATCAATTTTCCAGATCCTATCCCCTAAGGATATGGAGGAAATATTCAAGGAACTACTGAAAATTAGTTTAACCCTATCGATTTCGAGGGGATATTCCAGGAATAAATGAAAGTTAGGTGGTTGCTTAACGATATCGAGGGGATATTCCAGGAATAAATGAAAATTAGTTTCTCCACTAACATTATCTAGGGGAAAGTCCAGGAAAAAATTAAAATTAGTATATCCCATAACGATATCAAGGGAATAATCAAGGGATAACGGGAAATTATATGATCCCCTACCGATATCAAGGGAATATTCAAGAAATTACTGATCAATTACTGAGGATCCCCTATTGATATCAAAGGGATATTCCAAAAATAAATAAAAAATAGTTGATCCCCTAGAGAAAACGAAAAATATTTCTGGAATTATAGAAAATTAGATGATCCTCTACCGATATCGAGGGAATATACCAAGAACAAATGAAAATTAGTTGAACCCCTAACGATATCGAGGGATATTCAAGGGATTAGTGAAAATTAGTTGATCCCCTAACGATATCGAAGTAATTTTCAAGGAATAAGTGAAAATCAGTTATTCCTATAACGATATCGATGTAATTTTCGTGGAATTAGTGAAAATTAGTTGGTCCTTTAACGATATCGAGGGTATATTCATGGAATTAGTGAAAATTAGTTGATCCTCTAACAATATCGAGGGTATATTCATGGAATTAGTGAAAATTAGTTGGTCCCCTAACGATTTCGAGGGAATATTCCAGGAATTAATGAAAATTAGTTGATCCCCTTCCGATATTGAGGGAATATTCAAGGAAATAGTGAAAATTAAATGATCTCTTAAAAATATAAAAACAAAACAATTATAAAAGGAAAAAAAATCATTGAAATATAAAACTTTATTTATCGATGATAGATACACTAAAGATGCACTCGAGTTATCATATTGCATGAAGTTCATTCGTAATCTTATTTTACTATATCCAGGATGGTCCAGTGAATAGCGTCACCAGCAGGAGGCAAGGAGTTGTGGGTTCGCATCCCCGAAACACAATTTCATTTATTTCTCCATTTTTTTCCATTTAATTTGTATATAGTAATATCTATCATTAAACTAATTCATATGTATATGCTAGGAAATATTAATTTTGGTATGCTTCTCTCTATATCCTTGATCTTTTCTTGATATCCAGGGAGATTCAGAGAATATTTCCATTCGTTCCCCTTGATATCGAGGGTATTTCTCCTCACTATCTCATTTTTATCCTTATATTTATCGAGGAAATAATGATTTAAGTATTCTTCGCCCTTCCCTTGATCTCGAGGGAATATTCCATTGATAATATATTTAAATCCCATTACTATTCATTCGATATCACTTGGAGGGTGACCGGAAAATTCGACGCCGGGCAATTTTCTGCGGACAATTCGCCGTGAGGAAAATTCGCTGGTAGAACAATTCGCCACCGAAACAACTCGACGTGTGATATATGTTCTACTGTCGCATACACCATTTATTTATAAAAAAAATATTTTCATAAATTTATTATAATATTTTCTTAGCAGTATTTTAAAATGTTTTCTTTTCCATTTCAAAAGTAAAATTTAATTAATGTTCTTTAAAATTATTATGTAAACATATTTTGTGTTGTAAATTAAATATAGTTTTCTTCGTTCTATTTGAAAGTATTTTTCTAAAAGTAATTTGCTATTGGAAAGAAAACAAGTTCGGGTGTCTTCTTTAATACGGTTAATGACTTATAAAAATTAATTTAGTTTTAAAACTAGTACATTAGTGGAAATAAGGGTTATTTAACTACGAAGTCTTAGATTTTTGTCTCAGGTAGACTAGTAAGTTGTATTCACTATCACCTCTTCATTTTCCTCTTCTACTCCTTTTCATTTCATTCCCTGGTAAGTGATAGGCTGATTGCATCGACGAAGTAGCTTTTCTGCATTCATGAATATTGTCACGGACTGCATGCTGGTTGGTTCCTTTGTTCGAGAAACTAGAAAGCCCTTCGTTTCGGAGCAGACGTTAAATGCTTCTAAATTTATATAAATAGTTCTAATATATTTCGCGGCCTGAAATGTTATCATAAATTTAACAAAAGAAACTAATTTATTGAAATAATGAAATTTGTCTACTTCTGTTTTATGCGAGTCTTGAACGTATAGAAACAAATCATTGTTCAATTTTTCTTTTTAAATATATGTAAATGATGTATACGCCAGCAAAACATTAATTAGGCGGCGAGTTGTCCTGGCGGCGAGTTAAATTTTTCCTTTCGGCAAGTTATCCTCACGGCGAATTGTCGGCGGCGAGTTGTCCGGTGACGAATTGTCCGGCGGCGAGTTGTCCTAGGTTACTTGGGGATATCCCCATTTCGCAAACACGTCAAAATGGGGGAATCTCTGGATAACGCTGGAGATATCGAGATAATATCACAATGAAATTTCCTCAGAATATCCAGGGAATAATTTTTTGTTACCTGGCATTATCCTAATGTATCACTCACTGGTATTATCGTAATGTATCATTCAATTGTATTATCGTGATGTATTACTCATTGGTATTATCGTAATGTATCATTCAATAATTGTATTATCGTAATGTATCATTCAATGGTATTATCGTGATGTTTCACTCACTGGTATTATCGTAATGTATCACTCACTGGTATTATCGTAATGTATCATTCACTGGTATTATCGTTATGTATCATTCACTGGTATTATCGTAATGTATCATTCACAGGTATTATTTTAATTTATCAATCAACAGTATTATCGTAATGTATAATTCACTGGCATTATCGTAATGTATCACTCACTGGTATTATCGTAATGTATCATTCACTGGTATTATCGTGATGTATTATTCACTGGTATCATTGTAATGTATCATTCTCTGGTATTATCGTGATGTATCATTCATTGGTATTTTCTTGATGTATCATTCACTGGTATTATCGTATTGTATCAATCACTGATATTATCGTGATGTATCATTCACTGGTATTATCGTGATGTATCATTCACTGGTATTATCGTGATGTATCATTCACTTGTATTATTGTAATGTATCGATCACTGGTATTATCGTGATGTATCATTCAGTGGTATTATCGTAATGTATCATTCACTGGTATTATCGTGATGTATCATTCAATGGTGTTATTTTTTTTTTAAATATTTTATTTTAAGTAGTTAGTTTATTGATATATTTCTGTTTTTAATTAATACATTTAAGGGGAGTGACCATGGAAAAATTTCTAAATTGTATCATTTGTTTCATCTTTCATAAATAGGTAGCTAACAACCTTATATATGATTGTACAAAAAACAGAATTCTAGAGTGTGCCTGTGTGAAGCTATGGCCCTGGGAAGAGGGGAGAAGGGGGGTGGGTATAGCGCTCTGTTAGTTCGAATAACTCGGTTTTTATGGGTCTAATCGGAAAAAGGCCATGAACAAAAACGGTAGGGAATTCAATTTTGTATATATATATATGATTACGAAGTTTTAGAACCGTAGCTTCTTTAATAATTTTTATTTCAAAAACATGGTCGGTCTCCAATAACTTCGGATACCATTTTGAGGCACTTCAAAATAGCCGCAAATTTTGGTATTCAAACATCTATGGCTTGATTTTAGTTTAAGCTACGGCATTGCGGTATTTTGCATTCGAATCTCCAGGAAATTATCTAAAACTAAATTTGAGTTTTGTTCGAATTTCAAATTATTTTTTTTTAATATGAAATTAAAAAAAATATATTCTTATATTTTCGAAAATAATCAGATGTTCGAACAAAACTCACGTTCATTTCTAGACCATCCTCTTGAGAATCGAATGCAAAAAACTGCAATGCCTTAGCTTCAGCCAAAAGGGAGCTGTAGGCCTTACGAAAAAGGGTCGAAATCCGTTCGATATTGGAATAATTCGTTTTGTTTGGGTCGAATCGAAAAAATGCCACCATTAAAATCAAAAGAGAATTCAATTTTACATATGTGTACCAAGTTTCAGAACCGTAGCTTCATTAATAAAAAAGTGTTCAAAAACCATGGTCGGTCCCCTAATAGAAAGGTTTATTTAATGAATCTAAAGAGCTAAATACAGTTTTATATTTGATTTATTTCTGTTGATTGATATTTGTTTTACAGAATGTAATTGTAATTTTTCATACACCAAAACACAAAGATCATGTTTGGTGTGCGAGGGACATTTTGTAGAGATAACATTTACTTTAAGTCATCACTCTTTTTCCAGTGTATATCTTTGATACATACAAACTCACACAAGCAAATGTACACCCAAAGTTGCCAGACGTTTCGTCAACGAATTTTCTCAAAGAGGATATTAACACACTCTAATAACTGAGTACCCCGACCATCTCTGACATGCCATTAAACAATCATAAAGGTTGCAGTACAACAGATTAATGGATACAACAAACTACATAACTGCAATTTATGTTCAGTATGATAATATCCCTTTGTGAAAAATTTGTCATCGAATCGTCTTGTCGATGTTACATCAAGTCGACGAAATGTCGGTGGACGAAATTTCCTCCAAAGAAAAATCTGCATACCACACACAAACATACTCACAAACACAACAGGTTCTAAAATGCTATGAATTATTGTGGCTTAGCTATGATTTATTACATGCCTGCATTGAAAAGACATTGTATCAAAAAATATTAAAGGCGTAAATTATGGTTGGGCCTTGTAAGAAGGAGCCATACATAAATCTTCTCTGGCCTCATTATAACTTTCCATTTACTATATGTATTGTAAACGTATTTTCAGAAGTGTTGGTGACATATTTTAAGTCATCATATCATCGGTAGTAATATGTAATATGAAATCAACTGGTACGAATTTAAAGATAATTCATATAAGATTCTCTGTAATGTCAATTATTTTCAAGTCTTTATTTGTTTTCTCTATATAAAATCATTATGGCAGCGCGTGAGGAGGATGTTCCAACCAGTTTGTTGGATAACTCTTGTAATTCTATCCCTAACTAATACGGTTCTAGGTCAATTCGCCGAAAACACATTCGCCGAAAACACATTCGCCACAGGACACATTCGCCGAACGATACTTTTGCCGAAAAATATGATTATTTAAAAAGGTAAATGAATTTATCTCATATGTCCAGAAGAAATTACATATAGATGAAGTTGCATATAAGTGTATAAATTACTTTACAATATTCTACATAATTATTGGTTTAAACTTCGTGGAATTCATGTTATTTTAATTTATTCATATAATGCTATTGCTGCATTATTTGTGTCAGTTTATTAACTATATATTAATACTATTTTCTGTGTACGATTATCAGTTACAAAAGTAAAAGATTTTTCTTGTGTGTTGATCTCACTTAACTTTAATCCTTCTCTATATACATTGATGAATCAGTCTGCTACTGTGAGTAGTTCGTGAAGTTTCCACTATACAGGGTTACCCACAAAAAAGTCTACCAAGTTTATTCGTATATTTCAACAACTATTGAAGATGCAGTTAAAACAGATTTATTTCTAGGTTTTAAGAATATTGATAAAACTATTCCTTTTATAAAATATTGAGAATATGGAGAAATGTATTTGAGTGGAGTACAAAAAGGAATTGTCAAAATCAATTATGTTCAGCAACTCCTTTTAAAAAAAATTAAAAGTTTATGTTAGAATAAATGTATTAAATATCTATAACTCTTCTATTTTCGAGATTGAATATCTCGTAAACCTAGAAATAAATCTGTTATATCAACTTCCTTATTGTACTCAAATACATTTCTCCATATTGGCAATATTTTATAAAAGGAATAGTTTTATGTAAGTTCATCTTTATGTAATTTCATATGGACATATGAGATAAATTTGTTTACCTTTTCAAATAATCATATTTTTCGGCGAAACTGTCGTTCGGCGAATGTGTCGTGCGGCGAATGTGTTTTTGGTGAATGTGTTTTCAGCGAATTAATCGGTCAACAACTAATACGCACTGTGAGTTGCAATAAATTCAGGATTTAGCGAAAGTATATTTTAAACTTATAAAGAACTATGCGAATATATATCACGTGTACCACTTTCAGTAATTATATAAGAAAATATGAAGAATTCAGCTATGATACACATGAAAATATATTGATATTATACTCTAATAATTCTTATGTATTTATTCATTATTAAAAAAATGTGTTTCATCAATAAACTAGAAAACGAGCAGCTCGTTGAGCGCTTACCCTCGACGCCACTTATACATAATCTTAACCATCCAAAAACCTTTGACACAATCGCATTTAAAATTTGATAAAATGTTTTCTGAATAATGAAGAATCTTGCCACCAAATTTCAGGCAATTTGGTTGAGTACCATCTGAGTTATTCCAATATCAAGGTTACAGATAAATAAATAAATGCTGACCAAAACATAACCTTTTCCAGTTTTACGAATGTAAATATATCAGTCTGTGCAGAGAAAAAAATTTATTCTAAAATTAAATAATAAAGACTATTGAAAAAACATTATATCTAACAGGACAGTAGAATAGTATTCAAATATTCCCTCACGAGTTACGTAAAACTTTCTATTTCGAAAGGAAATATTCATATTTATTAGATGAAGAATTAGAACCTATTTAATGAATATCAATTACAGAATGGGTTTATAAAAAACTGTCAATTTACTCTCAATGTATTTTTAATTAACAGAAATATGGATATATTTACATTGATGTTAAAATGTGGAAAAAATTTTGTCAGTTATTGTTTTTTTTAAAGTTAAAATGTTGAAACGTTGAATAAATATAAAAGCTATATGTGCTATTGTTTTTGTTCACTTTAATTAATACTGACAAAAATGGTGTAGGGTAGAGAATCAATTACAAAACTAAATATCAAATAAGTTGACTGTGTTTAATTTGCATCTGGAATCACTGTTGGAGAAATAATTATATAGAATTATTGTTCTATAATTATCAAAAATATCATTTTAAACTTTCTAATTATAAATAAGGTTATAATAAAACTATGACCATCCACAATCCAATTTATAAAAGTTTTGAAGCCCGAGAGATGTCAGTTCTGTTAACTTTCATTCATTGCTGATAAAATATCAAATTGAGTCTCAGGAGTTACAAAATATTATTATTTTATGTCTATTAACTTCACTAAACTGCTCATGATATGATGGATAAGAACTTATTTTATTTATTAATTTATTTTAATCAATTAGATAAATAATTATTTGAATATGTTAATATTTCACTTCTTATTAGTAAAACGTGTATTATAGTCACTCTTTGCATTTATTGTCAAATCGTATCTAAGATACTATAGCTCTTCCATTTATAGTCTGATCGTATATGTATTGGATACTATAGCTCTTCCCCTTATAGTTTGACCATATATGGGATACTATAGTTATTTAATTTTAGTCTGATCGTATCTAGGATACTATAGTTTTTCATTTACAGTCTGATCGTATCTAGGATACTATGGCTCTTCTCCAATTATAGTCTGACTGTATCTGGAATACTATAGTTATTCCATTTATAGTCCGATCGTATATAGAATACTATAGCTGTTCCATTTATAGTCTGATCGAATATAGGATACTATATATTGCTCCTCTTACATTCATAGTCTGATGGTATCTAGGATACTACAGTTCTCCACTTTAGTGGTCATTGGAGTTCAATGAAATTTGAAATATGTTTAATTCCGTTGTTATTTCTTCAGTGGGCAAAGTTTTCCCGACATTACAGTATTTTTTGTTTCCTTAACTATAAAATTCCAGGTAACACATAAAACTTACAAATATTATCAATCAGGGCAAGTTTCCAGTTATGGAACAGTTCCACATTTTCTATCGAATAAGAATTTTTTTAGGAAATTAATACGTCAATTTACCAGGTAAAATATCAATTTATGTAACATTAAATTATGTGGTCTAAAATGTCGAAACGTCCGCTAACTCGAAACTTACAGCCTACAGCAAAGAACTAATATAAAATAGATTAATTACAGAAAAATATCATTCATGCTAATATATAATTCAAAATATAATATTATACAACTAAAATAAATAATCTGTCAACCAAATAGAAAAATAATACTTGAGAAAAGATCTGCTTATATAATACTAGAGACGAAAAATAATCGAACAATAGTTTTCATAAATACAGTTTCTAAATCGATATGATACTTACATCGGTAATTCCATGAATTTCAGCTTACTAGTAATTACTTAATAACTAAATTAGAGACAGTTCCAATTAAATCTATTTTGCATAACTTTAATAGTGGTCTTATTGACATGATATGGTATGCTTTTGGAACTAAACTTCTCAAAAGTGGCAGTTGTTTACATTTCAACTACATGAAAATATTCATATCATTTTCAAATATTAATAATTTATCTAGTGTTTCTGTGAATGACCCACACTGAAACTGTTGTAATTTGCTCATGATTACAGCCGTAGCTTCTGAAGAGATTACAACAGTTCCAGTTGGATTGAGGTCACTGGAATTCAGTCGAAAGATCAAAGGAAAAAATCCTGTTTGTTCAGACAAATAATTTATTTTAATTCTCTTTGATCTGGAAAGTATTTTACCATTTTCTTTTGTTTTTAGAAGTAGGTAAATGGTTAGGATTTTGGGTATAATTGTTGAATATATGTTATATACAGGGTCGTACAGCTAAATTGGGACTAACATAACTTTTTTAAATTTCGCTATTTTGAAAAACAAATAATGATAAAATGCAATTTTTTCTTGTATTTATTTGTTCGTTATTGTCTACAGAACAAAATCATTCAATGTGACTACCCTTTGCATCAATAATTTGGGAGATTCTCGAGCGAAACCGCGAATAACTCTTTTTTACATCCTCGAGGTCAAGATTACGAAATGCCCGACGAATGGCGGCCTTCAGAGAGTTGTCACTTGGATGTGAAGTTACGTTAGACTCTCCCTCAATGACGCCAAACAGCCAATATTCACAAACATTTAGATCTGGGGAGCTGCTGGGCCAAATATCCTTCAGGACCATCGAAGGAAGATTCTCCTTCAGGAAATCCTGAACTTTCTTTGCTCCATGCGCGGGCACAGAGTCTTGAACGAGCATTACTTTGAAGGGGTCGTAGTTCCTACGTATCCCCGGCATCAAAACATCTTTCAGAACTTTCAAGTACTCCGCTGTGCTGATTTTAAGACCCGCTTCGATGAGATGAGGAGGCATCACCTTACATCACTTGCGACGGCTGGAAAAACCATCACAGAAGCGGTATTTTTGCTCTGCATCACAGGAGGAACTTCTGAACGATCGTAGGCTACTACCCGAGTGTTCTGGCGATTTGCAACCTCATCAACAACGAACTTTTTCTCGTCAACAAAATCGCGGACATGTCCTCCTTCGTGTTTCAGATGGTTCAGAAGCTTTGGGCATCTTTCAGCTCTGAGGGCTCTGGAGCGGGTAGTTAGGAGGTTACGGACTCTCCTTACGTATGACTTCATACCAAGAACTTCTTTGACTGCCCTGCTGATGGTGCTACGACTCACGCTGCGCTTTTGTGCCAGTTTTGACATCGGCTGGCTTAGGTCTGACTTCAACGTCATTTTCAGCCCAGCAAGGAATGTTTTGGTTCTCTTTCGATCACTGCAGGGACTGTGTCGACTTTTCTGAACCATACCCTCGGCATCAAAAGCAGCAACAACTCGATAAACATTCGATTTCGCATAGCCAGTGCTCTTAATAATGTCTGAAACAGAGTTCCCAGCGCGTCTCATTTCACATATGGTCGTTCTTCGCGCTAATTCCAACATATTTTAGCGAAATATGATAGATCTTAATCTGAAATATTATAGCAAAGGGCTAAAAGATTATCTGTAAAAAAGAATTTAGTCATAGGTTAGAAATTACGGAAGATATGTGCTGTTAAAGTTAGTCCCAATTTAGCTGCACGACCCTGTATATTAGTTGTTCATAAAATCAGATTCAGTAAAATAGATTTCAGTGATGAGAAAATATAGTGAATATTTCATTGAATTTTTATTAATTTCTATATTGAAGCAGTAGCAGCAGAAAATATAGTCACTGCATGATATTTATTTCTAATATCACAGTTTTCTATTTTTTTAAATTTTACAAATTTGTCATCTTATACTCTAGTACTCAGACCAATTATAAAATCATTTCGGATTCATTTTTCTTTGACATATTTTGAAAATTCACCATATTCTATGATTTAAGGAGGTTTCAATTAATTTTTCAATAAATACCAAAGTGAGATCGAAATAGAGATCCACTCTGTCGATTAAAAAAATTATCAGTGACATTAATTAAACGATATTTATTCCAAGGAAATAAGAATCGGGATAGAAAATAATCATTATTAACAGAAAGCTTTGCAACTATTTTTGAAAATTCTGAGCACTATTTGAGAGCTCTTCATTTAGTCACTAATTGAGAACACTTTACTTAGTCACTATTGGGAGCAATTTACTTAGTCACTATAGAGAGCACTTCACTTAGTCACTATTTTAGTGCACTTCTCTTAGTCACTATTATAGAGAACACTTTACTTAGTCACTATAATTAGGCTACATTCTAAGTTGTTTCTAATTTTTTTGTCAGGCTCTCAATGATGTAAGTTTTTCTCTGTCTGATTCAGGATAAGTTTAGAGTTCCCTGGGATCCATTTGTCTTTTTTAAGCGATTCTTTAAGATGGAAATAATGAGGTAACTCCTCTTTGTTACTCTGGACTGCTTAGCGTCCTTGGGGACTTGAAGCAGACTCTAATTACAATATACCTTCAATTATCTCTGTTTCGAAAGAATGAACTACGATAAACAAGAGATGTAGTTAATAATAGCTAAATTAATGAACAAGAAATATCGTTCTGTGAGAAATTGTTATTGTGCAATATTATTAAGATCTTAAGTTCCTTGTTAACAAGGAAACACATTGTTAAATTTACCTTAATTTATTCATTAATTGAAATGGAGCATTAATTTAATGAATATATGGATGAAATCATAAAATCAATATTGAGAATAATATTGAGAAATGTATATTATATAATGATTAATTTATTGTTATAATTAATAAATGAAACTCGAATCATCTACCATGTACATAATATTTGATATTATTATATTTTTGTGTATCTGTTACTAGAAATCCAGGCACATTCTGCCTTATCCCTAACGATCTTCTCTTATTTCAAGTAAATACAACTGCTATATTCCAATTATGTAAATACCCGGAAGTGTATTCGTCCGGAATAATAAATCGAATCTATAGTAGAGTGTTGTCGCTATGTTATACAAAATAGGGAAGGAATTTTTTTTAATAGGGCTTGTAAAGGCCGTGCGCAGACAGAATGCCTACGGACAAAATGTCTAACGGACTAAATGCATAACGGACAAAATGCCTAATAGACAAAATGCCTAACAGACAAAAGGCCTAACGGACAAAATGCCTAAAGTGCATTTAAATTTATTTCAAATATTGAAATTGTGGACAAATATATGAAATAATTTAGACCAAGTAGAAATAAAGAGTTTTGTCTCAGTGAGAGTTTATTGAATCACTTTCATATTGAATATGAACATTTTTGTAACTCGAAGTGCTATGTATAAACACCCTCTTATTTCATTTCACTGTGTTTATGATTTATCACTAAAGCTTTTGTTCTAATTATCAAATCGCTGTGAAAAAATAACCTTCCTACATCTTGCCGTTTTTATTGGATATCTATTATCATCATCTACTATTTTCATTTCTTTAAAAACATCAATAGTCATCTTCTTCTATTTCCATTTTGTTTACAGACATCTATAGTAATCTTATTTTGTTTTCATTTTTTAAAAGATAT
The DNA here is from genome assembly GCA_947561585.1 of Caprella mutica. Taxonomy (NCBI): domain Eukaryota; kingdom Metazoa; phylum Arthropoda; class Malacostraca; order Amphipoda; family Caprellidae; genus Caprella; species Caprella mutica. The sequence goes on along the minus strand of CANNZV010002291.1, from coordinate 108,743 downwards.
CTATAATCATCTTATTCCATTATGATTTTATTAAAATATTGTTTATTCTTTTAGATAGCTATAATCATCTTCAATATACAGTGATGTTTATAGTTACTCTGGTTATAAAAAAGGTGCCAATATTTTTTTTTATTCAACTACCTTTATAGAATAAAAAAATATGTTGGAAAAAGTACAGTATTCTTCATATGAGATGTAACCGAGACATAGTATATAATGTTTTCTTATGTTTTACAAAAATTGAAAAAAAAATATTTGATGTTCTATGATAAGGTTTATTACAATTTAATGTATTCTTTTCTTTATTTATCAATAATCATTCCTTTACAGATATCTCTTCAATGTTTTCTATTCGGCCCTTTTTTTATATATGGAGTTAATATTTTTATTCACTTTGTAACATTCTTATACGTCATTATTTTACAATTTCTATTTTCTATATTCATATATTTTGTACATTGGGACTTTTGTCCGTTAGGCATTTTGTCTGTTAGGCATTTTGTCCGTTAGGCATTTTGTCCGTTAGGCATTTTGTCCGTTAGGCGTTTTGTTTGTTAGGCATTTTGTCTGTAGGCATTATGTCCGTAAGCATTTTGTCCGAGGACATTTTTTCCTAGTACCAGTAAAGGCACAGTATACAGAATAGGGAAGTAACAAAATCTAATAAGGCTGGTAAAGGCACAGTATAAAGAATAGGTAAGTAACACCATCTTATAGGGCTGGTAAAGGCACATTATACAGATAAGGAAGTAACAACATCTTATATGGATGGTAAAGACACAGTATACAGAATAGGGAAGTAACAACATCTTATAGGGCCGTGAAGGCACAATATATAGAATAGAGAAGTAACAAAATCTTATAGGGATGGTAAAGGCACAGTAAACATATTAGGGAAGTGACAACATCTTATAGGGTTGGTAAAAACACAGTATACAAAATAGGGAAATGACAACATCTTATAGGGCTGGTAAAGACACAGTATACAAAATAGGGAAGTAACAAAATCTTATAGGGCTGGTAAAGACACAATGTACAGAATAGGGAAGCAACAACATCTTATAGGGCTGGTAAAGACACAGTATACAGAGTAGGGAAGAAACCAAATCTTATAGGGCTGGAAAAGGCACAGTGTACAGAATAGGGAAGTTACAACATCTTATAGGGCTGGTAAAGGCGCAGTAAACAGAGTAGGGAAATAACAACATCTTAAAGGGCTGGTAAAGGCACAGTGTACAGAATAGGGAAACAACAACATCTTTTAAGGCTGATGAAGGCACAGTACACAAAATAAGGAAGTAACAACATCTTATAGGGCATCTATATAAATATTTAAAATCAATAAGGTTTGTATATAATATACTTAGTGCAAATGATTAGTTTTGTCTCTTACATTCTCCATATTTTAAAATAAAATTGTACGTACTTCATCAAAAGGATATAGAATTAGACTACATTGCATTTCTCATATACATTTATCCTTTCCTAAATAATGTGTCACGGTGAAGTAAATGAAACTCTGGTGAGTTTCAAAATGATTATATCCCCGCTAGAAATATTTCTTTAGGTAATATTAATAAAACATTGTAACCGTATTGGCAATGTCTTAACAATATTGGTAATGTTGTTACAATATTGGTAATGTTGCTCTATTATTGGCAATGTTGTAACATTATTCCAACATTGCAACAGTATAGAGATGTTTTAACATTATTGGAAATTTTGTTGGAATATTGAAGCAATAATGTTGTAACATTGTTCAGGCAATGTTCACTTAAGAATAACTGCTGTTACCAGGGATATCCTGAAAATCTTTTCAATGATAACACGTGAGTCAATTACTCGTTTTTCTCCATTTCAAATTCGAGTCGATGAGCTGAAATGTTTCCCATTGTATTTAAGATAATAACCCAGAAAAGGATTCAGTGTCACGCAATATCCTTCCTCTTGTTTTATCCTCGCTATAATAACACGATAAACTGTTCGCGTGATCTTCCTGCGATAATTTCAGGATTAGGTCTCGTAGTCTTCATTAACTGTCACCTCTCCATTTTCCTCATCCAGAATTTAGTGTAACTGTGTTCTTTTAGGTGACTGTATCAACTGGGTAGCTTTTCTGCGTCCTTGATCTTTTTTTGCTGAATTATGGTATCATTTAAAATCTTTGAATATTTACAGTTCAGTTTTCATATTCTCAAAAATTTTTATTGATAAATGGAATGAATATCAAAGTAATTTGTATCTGCTATAAAATACAAATAATATTCCACTATAGATATACTCTTATGGTGCAAAACATTCATAAATATCTATTTACAGTCAATACAAATAATATCCTACGATAGATTATATCATACGGTTCAGAAAATTCATACAATATTTATAATACAGTCAATACAAATTATCAAAATTTGAAAATTATATCGTAAATGAGGTACTCAGTTCTAATGAAATTACTTATCAGATTTGCTCGATATTACCTTCAAAAGAAAAAGATCAGAGATTTATCTAATAGGTAGCTTGTAATACAGATTTTTTTTCTAAAGATATGTTTAATTACTTAAATATTAACTTCTGAATATTTTAATATTTCTTCCGATTAATGAAAGATGTGAATATGAAAAATGTGAACAAAGAAATCTTTTCAATAAAAGATAAACACACTTCATGCTATCATATTCACGTATCGTTTACATCGCAAAACAAATGTAACTTTATTCAATAATATGAATCAAGTTGATATAAAATTGCTTTATATATTCGAAGAATAGTATGATTTACACAATGTTTTATATGTTAAAGTAGTTTCATCAGTAATATTCAATTTAAACTACACCTAGATATAATGAAATCAAGCCTTTCTCTAACTTTTCGTCATAACGTTTCAGGTCGAAATAATTGAACCGAAAAAAGCTGATTGAACTAAATCCCAAGCGACTGTCAGGAACAATAATAATGTTCAGGCAACTCAATTCCGAATATTCCTGCTGATTAAATTAGAATCTCTTTCCAGGAATTGATATTATATAGAACACTCTGAGGTAATTTGTATTCGGTAGAGATTTTGAATTAATAATTTAAAGAGGAACAGAAAGAGAAGACTATCAGTGTTCCTGAGTTATGATGGAACCAATACTTCATAACTCAACATTTTCACTGCACTATGATAGATGATATTTATCTAGAATTTAAATGCGAAACTTGTTAAATATGGAAAAATAAAATAAAATCAAAATTGCAATTAATAATTTATAGATATACGATTTTTCGAATACTATCCATCGAATAATTTACATATTTATGTAAGAATAATAATACGTGCTCTGTATCAAAATTACATTAAAATCCAATGTTTATTGAATGCAGGAAAAATAATTGAATTTTTTTATACCTCACGAAAACATCTCTTTCTTAATTGGAGGAAATAGGAAAGTATGAGCTTAACCTGGTGCTTATCTAAACTAAACTACTCCATTAAAGAACAAATGCTTAATTGAGATTCTCTTTATTGCTTCTCTAACTAAATTACCAACAGAATTACCGACATTTCTGATCGTGAGGCTAAAATACAGCAGAGTCTGTAGGTAAAACAAACAGTTTGGGATTTGAAACGCTAGAGTCAGTGCTTGGATGAAATTTAAGCTTCTTACCCAGTCAAAATTAGGCGCAGTATAGCGGGCGTTTTTCTGTAGTTCTGCCTTTTTAAGAAGCGCTCAGCAGATAATCTCTGCAATCCACAAATGTTGATCGCAACCTATCGAGGCCTTGGTAGTTTAATGGTGGGATGAAATGCTTAGGTTTGAGGCGTTTTAATCAGCCGAGAACTCTGGAGAACAGCGCATAGAGAATCTTCATAGATTACAGCAGATATTATTAGCTATTATCACCAGAACTTTTTCAACAAAAAATTACTCGTTGATTCTAATCCAACAAATTAACCTGTATACAACTACCTTATAGATGTCATTAATATTTGTTTATATATGTTAATTTTATCTAGCTGTAAATTAAACACATTTAATTTGAAGGATAAAGTGATTTATAAGCATCGAGGAAATTAATTAGCTTCATTATATAATATATACTAATTTGAAAATGAAACTCTATGTAAACTTTACTATTTGTAAATGAATGCAAATCATATAGCAGAATGTTAAGCCGTATATGTCAGTTTTCATATACTGTGATTGTAGTGGTAGAAAACTTACATAAGATAATTTTTTATTAAATTATTATTGTTGTTATTCATTTATATTACTTATTTAATGTTGGGCTAGTTTTTTTTTTAATTTATTGTCACCTAATATTGGATTAAGTCTTACAGTGAGGCGTTTTATTGGTACACCAGATATAAGGTAAATAATTTCCATATAAAAGTAAACATTAAACACAAAAAAGTCCGTGTTATCGGGCTGTTCCATATTTTCTGACTCATAATAAAACCATATATAATGATTATTATTTACATAAAATATAATTATTTTCTTTTCTTTCGTGTCTTCACATATATATCCTTGTTAATACCCTGTAATTTTAGTTTCATATTTTAGATATTCATAACTCATTAATAAATACAAATATTAAACGACGAAAATAACTTAAAGATATAGTCAACCCGTTTAGCATATCTAATTTTGTAACTGAAAGTTATAGATAAACATTTTTACGAACTCACATGAAATGCATCGGTTTAAATCTTTATAATAATATTATGTATTTACACCTGCATATTAATGTAATAGTGAAAAATGAGATAAAAAAATCCTCTACACTTTAAAATACAAAATAAAGCAATTCGTGGACGAATTGTTCGTGGATGAAATGTCCGTGGACGTAATGTCCGTGGACAAAATGTCCGTGGACGTAATGTCCATGGACGAAATGTCCTAGACCCGTTTGTTTAACAAATTGTGTATCTCTTCAGAAAAAGGGGATATTATCGATTTATAAATTATTTTATAAGATTGAAGTTCTATATTATATACAGTAGCGGACAAAATATAAGGGTAGACAGAAACAAGTTATCTTAATCATTAATTTCAAAAAAAGTACAAAACACACATTAATGAAAATTTGCATGTATTTTCATATAGAGCTCATATATATTCTTATGAAATTTCAAAGCATTTGGACAAATATTCTAGGAATAGTTCCATATTTTACTTCAAATACTAAATATTGCTCTGGTCAAAAGTTAAGAGTAGACATCATAAACTTTGAAATATTCGCGGATATTTGCAATTCTACAAATTTAGCACAATATGAAGGAGTTATCCTTCTTCTATTCATCCTCGAGAAATGTATACAATAATTCTTCCACATTTCTTGTGTTTCTTAGCTGAGTACAGTTCAATTCGATTGAGGTCCGAACTCTGTGATAGCCGGCTCATTAGAGCAATTTCTTCATCTTCTAATAGAGTCGTAATTTTTTTATCTGAGTAGTAGGGTACGTTGTCCTGCTTGTAACTCTGTGGTTAAGAGTCAGCCGCTTGTTGATAGGGGAGAGTATGATGAAGAAAGAGCTGTTTTATACTTCTGCAATAACTCCTCCTCGTAGCCGAACAATGGGACCAGGTTCAGCAGAAAAAATGACCACCAAGAACAACACACTATCTCCTCCAAAATTAACTGTTTTCTTGACGTAGTTCAGAGTTAACTTTTCCCCTACTTTACGTTTATTTTGTACTTTCCTATAAGAACCAAAGACATCAATTTTCCTTCCATCATCACGAGAATGTATTTTCGACCACTGATCAATCGACCAAACGACATACTCATGACAAAACACAAGTATCACTTTCCGTTTACTTTTTTGAGATTGAAAGCTTCGATGCAGGGAAAAAATAATTGCAAACCAACTTGTTGAAGTCGTAGCGAAAAAGTAGACTGGGACACCGTACCACCAGACATGACATTTATCTCACGAAAAATTTGACCAGAAGTGTTGAAACTACCTTGCAAGCTTCTTTGAAGACTTGCATGATCTTCTCTCAGCAATGCTTTGGGAAGTCTACCATTCTTCGGTTTGGAATCAACAACTCCATACTGCTTATGTTGAGCCACAATATGTTGCACAGTCGTTTTGGACCTTTATGTGATAATAGAAATCTCTTGCAACGACAATTTGAGACGGCATCAGAGGAGAAACTTGTGATAATTTCTTGAGGATGAGTAGAAGATGGATAACTCCTTCATATTGTGCAAAATTATTAAAATTTCGTGGTAAAAGATGTATTAGAGTGATATAGCAAAGAATTATTCACAAATTATTTCAAAGCTTATGATGGCTACCCTTAACTTTTGACCAGAGTAAAATTTAGTGTTTAAAGTAGAATATGGGACTATTCCTAGAATATTTGTCCAAATGCTTTGAAATTTCATACGGATAAATATGAGTTCTATATGAATATGCGTACAAAATTTTAATAATGTGTAATTTGTACTTTTTATGAAATTAATGATTTAGGTAACTTGTTTTTGCCAACCCTTATATTTTGTCCGCTACTGTATATACTGTGCGAAACTATGTACAACCGAAGATTGTTTATAAATTATTCTCCAAGCACACTTATATGGAGAAGTTTGAAACATTTATACCAAAAAAAGTGCACAGTGAAGAGTCAAAACAACCACAAATAGTCACCCTATATTCTAATACACAGTGTGTCTTTGTCTGTTGGTTGGTTGGTTGGTTGCAGGAAAAATGTCACGCTTTGACATTTGATAAATACAGTTGCGATCAAAACTAAGGGACAAAAATTTAAAAAGCTGTATCTTCATAAATATTGGTTATAAAATCATGAAATTTCAGTATGTTGTAAACATATTAGTATAGTACTACATACTATAAGCACAATTGATTTGAAAGACGAATAAAAAACTTATGCCATTATTAATTTTATTTGTGAATAAGTAACGTTCAAAACTAAGGGACACAAACTTGAAAACTTGAAAATTAACACATTGAACGAGAAAGTAAGCTTAATAATTAATATTTTGTGAATAATCCTTTGCTTTGGACCACTGCAGCACATCTGCGACTACAGGATTGGATAAGATTACGACACTCATCAACAGAGATTTTGGTCCATTCATCTTGAAGTTTGTCCCACAAATCATCGGTGTTAACTGGGTTTCGAGCCATTACCTTTTCTCCAAGTGTCTTCCACAGATTTTCTATGGGATTTAGATCAGGACTTTGAGCTGGCCAATCCATTATTTCGAAATCTTGCTGTTGAAGGAAACTCAAAACACTCTTAGCTTTGTGGCACGGTGCATTATCCTGCATGAAAATTGCCCCATTTATGCCTGAATTGTTAATAATGGGTACTACATGATCTTCCAATAGATTTTTGTAGATGGAAGCATTGACTCGAGTATTCAAACGAACAAGAGGAGACGTACCTTGAATTGAAAACATTCCAAAAACCATCACACTTCCACCTCCAAACTTGACCGTTTTTTTCGTACATTTTGGGTTCAATACTTCACTTGCAGACCTCCTAACATAGTTTTTCCCATCATTTCCAAACAAATTAAACTTACTCTCATCGCTGAAAAACACTTTTGACCACTGTTCTTCAGACCAATTCACATGTTTGTTTCCAAACTGCAACCTCGCCATTTTATTTTTTCGACTTATCAATGGTTTCTTCCTAGGCCTTCTTGCAAATAAGCCTATCTCCTGCAGGCGTCTCGAGATAGTTGATCTGGACACATCAGTAGTGTTTGTATCTTTCATTTGCCTAGAAATTGCTGCAGCGGTTGTGAAACGTTCCCTTAATGCTATGCGTTGGATGGCTCTGTCTTGCCTAGCAGACGTTTTCCTGGGTCGGCCAATCTTGTTAGGACTCAGGATACGGCCAGAATCTTCATAAGTTTTCACAATTCTTCCAATGACACTCTTCGAACGATTAACTCTTTCTGCAATCTCTCGGATACTAAAATTCTGTTTGTGCAACTTAACAATAGTCATACGGAGAGCATCATCAACTTTTTGCCTGTTAGCCATGATTGATGGAGACAGAGTGTTTACAAATGATTTGGCACATCTATTTCTTACTCTGAATAACAGAAAACCGGATGTCAAAATCTGTTTTCAATCATTTTTAACAATGTGTCCCTTAGTTTTGAACTTTACTTATTCACAAATAAATGTAATAATGGCATACGTTTTTTATTTGTCTTTCAAATCAAGTGTGTTTATAGTATGTAGTACTATACCAATATGTTTACAACATACTGAAATTTCATGGTTATATAACGAATATTTATAAAGTTATAGCTTTTTAAATTTTTGTCCCTTAGTTTTGATCGCAACTGTACATAAAAAAAAAAATTTGACTCAATTTTTTTGACTCAAATTCTTTTGACTCATTTTATGCTCAAATTTTATGGCAAGTAAAGTTGACGGACCAGGGTAAGTTATTTTTACCAGCTTAATTTCTGGTCCGTTATCTTTACCAGCTTAATTTCTGGTACGTTATCTTTACCAGTTTTATTTCTGGTCCGTTAACTTTACTTGGTCCGTTTCTGGTCCGTTATTTTTACTTGCTCCCAATTTTTTTGAAATATTTCTGACACAAATTTTTTGGACTCAATGATTTTACATAATTTTTTCGCCTTTTTTAAATATTTTCCAATTTTTTCAACAAATTCTTTTCACAAATTTTTTCAACAAATTTTTTTCACAATAATTTCTAAATTCAATTTTTAAATATTGTCCTGGTACGTTAGGTTGTGAAACAATGCGAAGGCTAAACACTGTTTTTTATTTTGTAATTTATAGTTTATAATCTCGGCATTGACATAACAAATGTGAACATATCTGGAAAGAACACAAACAATATAGAAGACTAGAAGTTACAGATAAATGGGAACACCTACAGAGAAATGACTGACTACACCTACAGAGAAATGACTGACTACACCTACAGAGAAATGACTGACTACACCTACAGAGAAATGACTGACTACACCTACAGAGAAATGACTGACTACAACTACAGAGAAATGACTGACTACACCTACAGAGAAATGACTGACAACACCTACAGAGAAATGACTGACTACACCTACAGAGAAATGACTGACTACACCTACAGAGAACTGACGGACTACACCTACATAGAAATGACTGACTACACCTACAGAGAAATGACTGACTACACCTACAGGGAAATGACTACACCTAAAGGGAAATGACAGGGAAATGACTGCACCTACAGAGAAATGACTGCACCTACAGAGAAATGACTACACCTACAGAGAAATGACTGACTACACCTACAGGGAAATGACTACACCTATAGAGAGCACTTAATAGAACAAAGACAACTCGAATAACACCTACATAATTGAACTACATAATACAAATTATAGCACTGAAATATGACACTACGTGACTTTACACTAGATACTATTGACAATGAATGAATGGATAGAGTTTGAGCAAACAGCAATTCCTAAAATATAATAATTATATTACAATAATGATTCTACGAAAGAAGAGTCACACGCACATCAAAATTTCCTATAAGAAAATGTAATTGAAAATGGAAAGCTAAGTAGGAAAAATCGAAAATAATACACAGATATATGTAAATGCGCCTACCAAAGCTACTCTATAGGAGCTCCCTCTCTGTCTGTTGAAGGATCTAAAGTACACTTTTAATGCTCACATCGTTCAGAAGGAACTAGGAGAATCACCTCAGAGATAGGGCGGTCCAGCATCCTTTTTGACTCTCCGCCGGATGAAGTTTCAATGCTAACTGATCTAACAAATCCGTCAGCACTAGTTTTAACTTTTTTCACGATAGCAAGAGGCAAACAGTTGCGCTTTTCTCCCTTGTTGACAAGCAGTATAACATCCCCCACTGTTATGTTGCGGTTCTTACGGATCCACTTAGATCTCTCCTGGAGTCCAGACAGGTAGTAAGTCCTCCATTTTTGCCAGAAAACTCCGGCGAGGAACTGGACTCTACGCCATCTCTTAGCTCCGTATGACGCACAATCTTCGGCAGAATAAGTGTCGAAGGTTGAAGGGTTAGGTGTGTCCTTCAAGCTTAAGAGCATGGCTGGGGAGATTGGAGTTGGGTCTCTTGGGTCACTAGAAACTTCGTACATTGGAGTGTTATTCACTATGGCCATAGCTTCAAGAAGAAGAGTAGTGAATTCGTCTCTGTTAAGAACTCTATTTTTCATGTGCAAGATACTGCCTTCGAAGACCCGTTTGAGGGCGCCAATTTTTCTTTCCCATGCTCCGCCAAAGTGGCTAGCATGGGGAGGATTGAAGTGCCATTTTACTCCCTTCACATCTAGAGCAGATTTCACGTCATCGAGCATTGAAGTGGATTCACTCTGGTTGTTGATACCGATGAAATTGGTACCACGGTCAGAATATACATGCTGACATGCACCTCTAATGGCAATGAATCGACGAAGGGTGTTTGTGAGGCTCGACGTATCAAGCCCTTGCAGGGCCTCTATATGAATGGCGCGCGATGCCATACAGGTTGGTATTAGTCCCCATATCTTCTTTGTCCCTTTCGTTTGCCTTGTTGATTTTCCGTCAGTGATTATGAATGGCCCAAAAACATCTATCCTGGTATGGTGGAAAGGAGCAATATCTTCTACACGGAAAGAAGGTAATGGTGCCATCATTTGCTCTGCTGGTTGTGCACGAAGTTTTTTACATTTCACACAGTTTTCAAAGACTCTTCTCACGAGCCTAGATCCTTGTTGGACGAATTAGCCAGCCATTCTTATGGCTCCTAGGGTCAGATGTCTACCCTGGTGGTGAGTTTTTTCGTGGTAGAACCTTACCACTAATGTTGATAGGGGATGGTCTTTACTAAGCAACATGGGATGCTTTACAGCATAGGTTAGAAAAGAGTCTCTAAGTCTTCCTCCGACTCTGATGACTCTCATATTGTCAACGAAGGGGTCGTAGGGAGCTATCTTGTTGAGACCCGGTGCTACAGGAGCCTGCCCTCTCTTCAGGACTTTCAGAAGGTCAACAAAGGATTTTTGCTGCGCCGCTAGGACCAGTAGTCTCATCGCCTCTTCTTTAGCGTTCTCTCGATCGTCTAATCTCTCGGGAGGAACAATATTTTTGGTCGAGTGCAATAGGTTGTCCCGGAACCGTAGGACAACGACAACTGCACCTATTGCCTTCTCAAGGCTACTCACGTTGTAAGAGACAACTTCAAGGGGATGCTCGCACTGCTTGTCAGTTTTAAGAACTACTTTCTCCTCGATGGTCTCCGGGAGTTCTTCAGAGTGGGTCGGACAGAGAGGAAGCTCGTGGCCTTCCACGTCCCATAAAAAGTCTGGCCCTCTGAACCAAACAGACTTAGCAAGGGCTTCTGGGGTATGTGGACGGCAGGCAATATCTGCAGGATTAATGGAGGTATTAATATATTGCCACTGAGAACTATCGGTTAGCTTCAAAATGTTAGACACCCTATGAGTTATATATTTAGCAAATCTTTTTTCAGTGTTACGCAAATAAGAGATTACTACCATACTATCACTGTACATAAAGCATTGATTAAGAGGAATGTTTAATTCATGTCTAGCCTCATTACACAACTTTGCTCCTAACAAGGCTGCACAAAGCTCACTTCTTGGCATGGAAATACAAGCTCTTGGCACGATCTTTGATGAACTAATTACAAAGGAAATTTGTACTAGTCCATTCTTGTTGATCAGTCTGATGTACACAATGGCACCAATGGAAGACTCAGATGCGTCTGTAAAGGTGTGGAGTTCCATTTGGACAATTTCACCGAAGCCCCCTGGAACGTAACTTCTAGGCAGGTAGATTTCATCTAGTGTGGAGAGAGTCCAACCAATTGCGCCATTCGGCTGCAAACTGTTCTGGGAGAGGTTCGTCCCAGTCATAGGCTTCGTCAGAAAGATCCTTTTGTAAAGCTTTCCTCTGAATAATTTTGCTTTTCAAGGTAACTGGAGCTACCATCCCTAGAGGGTCATATACGCTGTTGGGGACCGAAAGTGTACCTCTTCTTGTTAGAGGCTTCTCGAGAGGTTTTACTTTAATGAAGAGACTGTCCTTTCTAATCTGCCAGGCCAATCCTAAAGCTCTATGTATGTTCAAGTCTCCTTTGTCTACTTCTGCCTCCACTTGCGCTCTCTCTGATTCTACGAAGTGGTCCATGACTTCTTGTTTATTGGAGATGATTTTCCGGAGTTTTATGTGGTACCTCGTGAAGATTGCGCGGATCTTATCTAGGTTGTGAACAGCCTCGTCTACAGAGTTACAGGCAGCGAGTAGGTCGTCAACGTATATGTTTTCTATAATATATGCCTGATAGTTTCTGGGTGTTTTAGTGCGTCTGGGTGTCGAGTTGTGTACTGGAGACATGCATTGGCGATTGCAGGACTCGGTTTGTTATCAAACAGGTGGACCCGACCTCTGTATTGTACAAGCTTTTTGGTTGGCTCGTTATTTTGGAACCAGAAAAATCTCTGGTAATCTTTATCTTCTTCTGGGAGATGAAAGTTATAAACATGGAAGCTATGTCTCCTCCAAAGGCAATCTCACCCAATCTGAATCTCATGAGTACGCCTCTAAGTCGATTGTTTTCGTCCGGGCCTTGTAGAAGTACATTGTTTAGACTTATATCGTGGTACATGGCCGAGCTGTCGAATACGAGCCTGTGTTTCTTTTTCTTTGAGTGAGTGACTGCAAATATCGGAAGCCACCAGGCTTTCCCTGGGCGCAATGGATAGTTTTCTTCGCCTGGAATTTGTTTGACGTGACCAGCTGTGATGTCGCGTGCCATTGCTTCTATACACTGGTTCAATTTATCTGGTTCAGACTTAATCTTTGATAGAGTGCTGCAAGTGCGACGGTACACGGCTGATCTATTATTGGGCATGACCGTGTTGTCGGTTTTGAATGGGAGACGGGCTGTTAGGTGACCAGACTCGTTTACATGGATGCTTTCTTCTATGATATCAAGAAATTTTTGATCTTCACGAGACAGGCCTGCCGAGTCATCGTCTCTAGTTTCTTCGAAGATTTTGTTATATGAGGGAACATTTTGGGGAAAAAGTGGTTTAACTGTAAAATGTTCATGTTTCGTATGGTGAGCAGTTTTTGCGGACAACTTGTTAGACTTATCGTTAGGGCAAGGAGATCCTATTAATGAATACCCTAAAGGAGTCTCGCACACAAAAGGTGAATGATCGCCGTAATAGAAACACTTCATAAGATTGCCAGAATCTCTGCCAAACAATATCAGTGGTTCACATTCTGGATCTAAATCAAGGAATTTATCAGCAAATTCGGATAAATGTGGAATGGTATTAACAATTTTGGGAGTTCCTATCTCATATAGTGAACCTGGGATGAATTTTTCATGTGAAAAGTTGAGGTAAAGAATAATACTTATCTTTTTTAGCACCGGAGATCCACATGCCGTCAATAACCAGGGCCTTGTGCTCCGATTTGAGAGACTCCATAGTCGTTAGCAGGAATCGTGTCTCCACTCCTGTCAGCTGCAGTTTATCGACAACCTTTTCTGATACGTAAGATGAATCTGAGCAGTCATCTATAACCACGTAGACCCTCATCGTTTTGTGTGGCCGAGACTCGTGATGAATCTCACAAAGCAGCGTTTTAGAGCAACTGGTAGCTTTATTTGGGTTACCACACACAACGCTACACATTGTGTTATTGTTCTCCTCTTTTTGCTGTATTGGATCGGCTCTGCGGTCTCTATTTACACGGGCGATGGGTTTATCAGAATGCATTATGGAGATATGGTCTCTATGACACTGAGCACACTGCATCTTGCTGTTGCAGTTTTTTGCAATATGATCTTCTCCTAGGCATTTATAACATAGCCTATTTTCATACACAAATTTTTGTTTTTCATGGTACTGCAATTTACTGAAAGTGCGACAAACAGAAAGAGGATGTCCATGTTTGTTGTGATACAAACACTGAACCTCTCCGTCTGTTATTTCCTTCTCAGGACTCATTTGGGTACTCAGTGTTCTTTTAACTTCTGGTGTTGTGAATAGTTCAAAATTAGGGTCCATTATCTCATCAAGGTTGTACTGCATGAAGTCTATAAGATTTTGAAAGGGAGGTAGAGCTCCCATGTTGTCCACACCAAATTTATAGCCCCGCGACCTCCATTTACGTTGTAGCCAGTCTGGTAATTTATTCCATACTTTCTTCTGCCCAGCGTTCAAGTTGAAGATCTGCAGTTCGGTGTTAGTCGGCATATTCGCCTCGATCATGTGACAAAGATGGATTAATTCTTTGAGTTTTGCTTCCATACGTGGAGGGCATACGTTTGGCATGTCGTCTAGCCTCTTCTGGATAGTTTGACAGACTCTTATTGGATTGCCATATTCTTTACCTAAAAACTCCCAAATCTTTTCAAGAGCCAAGTTAGGTGAAGCTGCTCCAGCTGCCAGGAGCTCTTGGATCATCCTGTTTGGACTTCCCACTGTATTAGCCAAGAGAATGGTTACTACATCGAGGGGCTCCAGTGGAACTCCCCTCATTCGGTTGTCAAGAAGCATGAACCATGACCTGTACCGCTGAGGATCTCCATCGAATGGAGAGATTGATGGCTTAAATAACTCTTGCCTTACCAGGTGTACCGTGGCAGCGTCCATCTGATGTTGAGTTGGTACTTGACTGCTTATAGGTAGGTATGAGTACGACATAGTCGTTCTTGTGGCACCCTGGTGTCTTGCATCAGGAGCTGCAGGAAGAAAAGGCTGTGGAACGGTAGTGCAGGGTGCTAGTACGCTAGTTGTTAGGTGCAGTGAATTAGAGTAACCACTGGTAGCTACACGATTACCACAGCTAATGTGCAGAGCATTGGTGTCTAGGTTTCTAATGTTTCGAGGAGCAGGCTGTGAAACTGTTGTGGAGGGAACAGAATCAATTGCTACTAGAGGAGCCAACGAGCTTGAGCCGCTACCGGTAGACACGTGACGATCCCCAATCACCAGAGAAGCTGCTGCGGGATCATCCAACTGGACGCCTCCTATGAGGTCATTAAATTCAGAAGCTCTACTTCCGCCCAACCTCGAGCAAGCCCCTTCCTGTTGATCGCCTGTTTGCTCCTGAAAGCACTGATCTGATGCCTCTCCACTTTGCGAAATAACGCTGTGAGTGTCTATGTTGGATACCTAGTCTTCGTTCATCTCGTACAGTGCAGTGTTAGCTATGGCGATATACTGCTTCAGGTCTGTTCGCATCTCTGCTTTTTCTCCATGAACTGTTTGTGCCTGTTGCAGAGAGGCGATGCTAATATACCTTGCTATTAGCGTGCTGGCAGCTTCGTAGTAAACAATCCATCCTCTTTTGGCCTGTGCGATAAATGAACGGATGCTGTCTGGATGACTGCCCAGAATTTCTTGCTTCATTATGTTCTTTAAATCAGCCGAAGTTTCATCATAATATCGCTCCAGGTTCACCAAAGAATTTACCGGAGTACGCTTAGCAGCACCGTTTACTGGTGTGCGGTGCATAATGGCTTTGGGAATGTCACTCTATGTAACTTTATCAGTAAACTTTATTTGTAGGTGGAAATCATCACCTCAGTTAGCCTTGATTGTATATAAATTACTGTCCTGGTACGTTAGGTTGTGAAACAATGCGATGGCTAAACACTGTTTTTTATTTTGTAATTTATAGTTTATAATCTCGGCATTGACATAACAAATGTGAACATATCTGGAAAGAACACAAACAATATAGAAGACTAGAAGTTACAGATAAATGGGAACACCTACAGAGAAATGACTGACTACACCTACAGAGAAATGACTGACTACACCTACAGAGAAATGACGGACTACACCTACAGAGAAATGACGGACTACACCTACAGAGAAATGACTGACTACACCTACAGAGAAATGACTGACTACACCTACAGGGAAATGACTACACCTACAGGGAAATGACTACACCTTCAGGGAAATGACTGTACCTACAGAGAAATGACTGCACCTACAGAGAAATGACTACACCTACAGAGAAATGACTGACTACACCTACAGGGAAATGACTACACCTATAGAGAGCACTTAATAGAACAAAGACAACTCGAATAACACCTACATAATTGAACTACATAATACAAATTATAGCACTGAAATATGACACTACGTGACTTTACACTAGATACTATTGACAATGAATGAATGGATAGAGTTTGAGAAATGCTAGCTAGTGTTGCCGTTCGGATTTCTAAAGAAAATAATGCGAATTTATGGCCAATGGTTCTATTGCGAAATTTAATCTTTAATTGATTGAAAATAAAGTATAGAATTAATTGCTGACCAGCACGAATATATTCTTTAGATTTATATATTTCTGATTCATATGAATTTCTTTTACTATTGATAACCTATTAATTAAATGGGAAGTACACTACTTGTAAATAAAGTACACCGTGAAGAGTTAATACAACCACCATGCAATAGTTGTAAATAAAGTGCACAGTGAAGTGTAAAACAACCACCAGTTTCTGACTATAAAGTGCTCAGTGAAGGTCAAAAATTCAATTCCAAACTCGTCCAGCTGAAAATATTCCTCCTGAAGTGACTCCAACATCTGTTCTTTTTTCGAATAACTGCAATTCCTGTCATTTTGGCGTGACGAAATTGGCTCTAGAAGGCGAGAAAGTAGGCACTTGACTCGTCAGTCACCTTTCGGACGAGGAGATTCACATTCTGAGTTCTTAGAATCCTTGGACTTGAATTCCATATTCGTGAAAAGAATTCCACAGTTGAAGCATCGGATGAATAATTATGAATGATGCTTTCAGGCTCAGCCATGGAGTCTATTTATAAACTGAAATTGGTATTAATGGTCTAAATAGAGCAGTGGTTATTAAAGGGGAACAGACAGGGGATCATTACTGTGTAACTATTGAGACAAGTTTTATTATACTTACCTTGGTTAGGTAGTTAATGATGTAAGGGTTGAGTGTACCAAAATGGAAGAGAATTTATTAAGAAACAAATAGAAGAAAGTGTAGAAATGAAATAAAAAAAACTATGAAATGGTATAAAAGTAGAAATGAAAAACAACATGAAAAAATGAAAAAAAGAACGAGCAAATGGTTATTATATCCAAATTATACCTTATTCAAAACATAACTGATCTATTTATTCTTCCTTCTAATATGTTTTTAAATTGTAATTACCTTAAATGAATGAATATGTTTTTGGTATTAATTAAGATTACATTATATAATGATGTATGTAAGAAATTATTCTAACTCTTTAAAGTATATATTTCTCCTTCTAACTAAATGAATGTTATATTTTAATTGTAATTTCAAATGTGCGTAGGATGATTTTCAAACTATCTTTAATCATGATAATTAATGTGGAATTCTGAAATTTGTTCTAATTAATAAGTATTTATGAAACCAAATGTATTACTGCATATTAATAATTGTACTCTATGTAAAATTACCCGAACATACATATAGTTTTGATGGATTTTAGAAAATGATATTTTTTTTGTAATGCAGATTTGTATCCTGAATTGTAAACAATTATTATTAAAATTGGGTTTTTGTTGGTTTTTTTTTCTGTATTTTTGCTGATTATGAAAATTATCTATTTTTTTATCCTTAATTTTTTTCGGATTTTTCTGTTTCCCTGATTCTTCTGTTTTTTAACGTTTCTTTAATTTTCTATTTTTCAATTGTTCTGTTATTTTGTTATATGTGGTTTATCGTCTTTCCAAGTTTCCATTTTTGTTTCATATTTTCTGTTTCCTGATTGTTATATGTTATCCGAATTTATCTTTTTTTTCCGATTTCTGTTGAATGAATTTTTCCTGACAATTGTTTTAGTCACGGAATTATATTGTATATTAAATGTTGAAGTGTAACATTTTTCCTTACAATTACAGTGATTATTGTTCCAAATTATTGTTGTTTATCTTGTGTAATATTTTTTATTACCAACACTTTTCCAGTCCTATTATTTTAAAAACAGTCAATCATCTTAATATAATGCATGATGTAGCTGTAAATGTTTATAATTATTATAAAAATATAATTTGAAATTAATTATCAAGAGTGAATTTTTAATTATCTGCAGAAAATAAACTTATCATTTTTTCACATTTACTATCTTGAAAGTGATAAATATTATAATAAAATATTATTATTATCTAACCTTCAATTCCATCCTGCATGCATCACGGCTAACGATTAAAATAAAAGTTAACAATATTACTACTATTCATTTTTCCCTACATGATCGAGAATATGGCACCGGCCGATAACAAGAATCTTACATTAGTCATTTATTTCAATATTCGATTTCAATTTCGCTAACAAATTAATTCAATTAATTGCATTCAAACTTTAAAATCATTTGACTTTAAATAGGAAAGAAGCGTGACTTGACAGTCTGGAATTTTCAGATAATTAAAATCAGTGATTAAAAGTTACTTATATTATATACAGTAAAATGATATTTCTTTATTAACATCAAAAATTTATGGAAGGTTATGTTTCAATCTTGTTATTCACATTACTCTAAAAGTATTCAACCAAATTGCAAGAAATTTAATTGGATGGGACGATTGGTCATTTTCCAGGAATCTTATGAGCGATCGGGTCAAAGCTCAAGAGCAAGATCACGAAAAGGTCAAAATTAGAAAAAAATGTAGAGATGTTGAAGGTATGAGCTCTAAGAGTGCCCGTTTTAGTTATTAAATAATGTGATTGAAAAGATTCAAACTCAACGGGAAATCCATATTATTATAGGTTATTTAAACTCTGCGTTGAAGGTTTTATCAGGATTTAAGCTTTCGAATAAAAAAAATTCTATTCTTCATCAGGATAAGAGTGGAAAACCTGGACCTGGCAAAGAATTTTATGACCAATAGTTGTATGTTGGATACCATCTTTCTATATAAGCTATCTATCCTAAAGATAATTAATATTAATTAATCTATTAAATATTAAAATATGAAACAAAAAATTAGATAATTCGTTACTACCAATAGCTATTGCTGACTACAGTAATTCTCTAGAATAATTCTACTGTCCATATATCTGAGACAAAATCAATTGTGTTTTACTGTTTTCAGGTGTCTCCTTGTTTCTTTGTGTGTTCTCTATTCTTATGCATCACTTGTTGCTATATGTGTGTCCTCTTGATCCTAAGTCACACTTAGGACACATTTAGGATCAACAGGATACAATTAGGATCAACAGGTCACCCATAGTATCAACAGGACACTCTAATGATCAACAGGAAACACTTAGGATCAACAAGAAGCACTTAGGATTAACAGGACACACTTAGGATTAACGGGACACACCTAGGAACAACAGGACACACTTAGTATCAACAGGACACACTTAGGATCAACAGGACATGCTTAGGATCAAAAGGACGTATTCATATGGATCAACAGGACACATATATAGCATCAAGTAACGCATAGGAATAGAGAACACACATAGGAATAGAAAACGCACATAGGAATAGAGAACATACAAAGAAACAAGGTGACACCTGAAAACAATAAAACACACTTGATTTTGTCCCAAATTTATTGACAGTAGAAATATTCTAAAGAATTAATGTAGTTAGCAATAGCTTAGGTAGTAAAAAATTCTAATTTTTAGTCTCATATTTTAATATTTAATAGATTAATTAATATAACAAATTTTCAGATAGATAGCTATCCAACATTCAACTATTGGTCATGAAATTCATTAACAGATCCAGGTTTTCCACCCTTCTCCTGATGATGAATAGAAATTTTTCAATTCGAAAGCTTGAGACCTGATAAAACCTTCAACGCAGAGTTCAAATAACCTCTAATTATGTTACATAATGTATGATTATATTGTACGTACGCTACGTACTTAAAAAAAAGAGAAAAATTTATTGACTTAATCAACAAAATATTTTTGTATAAACTATTTATAATGATGTAAAGGTTGTCATGTTAATACAAGGATACAAGAATACAATATATTCAAGAATACAAACATTTGATACAAAGTCATCAATATTAGTACAAACACATTAAAAAGAATATTGGTATTCAAGTCCTTGGTGATCTCAAAAAGGCTCTAAATTTTGCCTATATAATAAAGGAACATTTTAATAATAAAAATAAATGTACAGTGATGCAAATGCTACATTATATAAAGAAGAAGAAGAAAAAAAAATACTACGAAAGTGACACGAATAAAATTACAAAAAAAACTAATTATGATTAATGAAATACTCCATGAGAGAAACTTTAAAAGTCTTCAAGTTCTCGATAATCATTAATTATTGCTCAGGCAACTCATTCCACATCTTTGGTCCTATAAAAGATATAGTTGTTTGAGACTCAACCTTACTGAACTTAGGCAACACTCTGTTCTCCCTGTTTCTTGTCATATAAACATGCATTTCTTGGTGACAAGATAAATCATTGAACAGGTGAGTATTATAATCGAAATATTGTGATCTTAAAAGAATTGATACAATGATTCATTGCTTTATCCATTCATTCATTCATTGACTCAAATTATTCATTTATACACTATGAGAGTATATTAAAAATGTACATCTATGGAATCATTAAGTTTTTTTTTTCATCAGAATGTTAAATTAAAGCTTATCGTGGAGTTATTTTCCCCCTTGAAACCTCACGTTCCTCATTCTTCCTAATGCAAATCATCCACCATTAGTATGTATTTATTCATAGGCACATGTTATTATGTATCTGAGATTACGCTTAGATATAGACACGCATCTAGAGCTTTTTAAGACATTGCAGTGTCTTTTAAAGGGAATTTTAAAGGGAAAATATATTGAACGGAGAAAAAGTTAATGAGAGAAAATATTACAGGGAGAAAAATATTATTGGAGAAAAAATTGGAAAAAAAAATCGAAGGAAAAATATATTGAAGGGAGTGAAAATTAAAAGGGAGAAAAAATGATGTTATAAAAAATTGTAGAGAGAAGAAAATTGAAGGAAAAATATATTGAAGGGTGTAGCGGCCGGGTAATAAAAATCTTTGAATGCTTATATTTTGTACTCCGACCTCCGTAACACGTGCCTGTGAACAAGGACACAAATCAAATTCTAGCAATGAAACAATAACAATAATTAACCTAACTAAATTAACAAACGATTAAATTAAAGAAACTGAATACTAAACTACAACAAACGTAATATACCTTCTAAACACTAAATAGAAGAAATAATATTCAGATAGAAAATACCCAAAGGAATAAACCTAAAATAACTTAACGAACAAAGTTACAAAATGGTAGGTAGGTGAAATGATTTAATAAGGCTATGGAGTCATATTGACGATATAATATGAAATTGGTCGATAATTGGCATCTAAACCATAACTAAGAAAGTACACCAACCATCTATGTACTATAAATTCAACAAATAATTTAGTAAGTAATGAAATAGTGGAAGGATTTAGAAACGCCATAAATAAGTAGTTTCTAACGGAATTTGGTATAAAGATACTATTGACAAGGTTATAGATTTGAAGCTACGCGAATAAGAACTAATTTACAGGCACACAAAATACATAAATTGATATTATCTACCTAATATCAAACTATCAAAATAAAAAAAGATAATAGTTAATGCTAAATTAGATATAATAAATAAGGAAACCAGTGCCAAGTGATTATGGACACTTTTAAATGAATTAAAGAATAAAACTGTTAATGGCGATAAATGAAATTATAGCTAGGCTAGTTTTAATCTACACAAAAATATGACAATATTGGTAACTTACTAAATGTAGTTCGGCTCAGTTCAAAGTTGATAGTTTGCGGGCTTACAATTAGAACCTTCATCTGCCGTCACTCAACATATAATGAATAATAAGAGCAGCTGATTTACGCCGGTTATAAAAAAGTCATCTTAACATGATATTTAAATGAATAGCATATGCAAACTATATGTTAGGTATGAAATAAAGATGAACGCAGGATAATAATTGAATATATAAACAATAAATGATGATAATCAAAATGAAAGTATATAGATTGTAACAAAAAATGGTAGTTCGCCTCAGGTGAGTATTATAATCGAAATATTGTGATCTTAAAAGAATTGATACAATGATTCATTGCTTTATCCATTCATTCATTGACTCAAATTATTCATTTATACACTATGAGAGTGTATTAAAAATGTACATCTATGGAATCATTAAGTTTTTTTTTTCATCAGAATGTTAAATTAAAGCTTATCGTGGAGTTATTTTCCCCCTTGAAACCTCACGTTCCTCATTCTTCCTAATGCAAATCATCCACCATTAGTATGTATTTATTCATAAGCACATGTTATTATGTATCTGAGATTACGCTTAGATATAGACACGCATGTAGAGCTTTTTAAGACATTGCAGTGTCTTTTAAAGGGAATTTTAAAGGGAAAATATATTGAACGGAGAAAAAGTTTATGAGAGAAAATATTACAGGGAGAAAAATATTATTGGAGAAAAAATTGGAAAAAAAAATCGAAGGAAAAATATATTGAAGGGAGTGAAAATTAAAAGGGAGGAAAATGATGTTATAAAAAATTGTAGAGAGAAGAAAATTGAAGGGGAAAAAAATTAAAGGAACTAAATAAATAAATGAGAAATAACAAAAATGGGAGAAAACACAATGAAGGAATAAAAAGTTGAAGGTAGAAAGAAATAAATAGTGATAAAAATTGAACAGAAAATGTGAATATGAAAAATATTTAAGGGAGAAAAAAATTAATGGGAGAAAATCGATGAGAGATAAAATTGAAGAAAAACCTTGAAAAAAAAGTTATAAATGAAATTTTCAAAAAAATAATATATTAATTACATGGTATTTCCTATGTTTCATTTAATTAATTCATTGGTGTAAGATTAGGTATAAATTCCACTATTACATTCCCTGGATAAATGCAAGAAAAAACTGGGGTAGAAAAGGAAAAGTTATGCTCTTCCAGTTATGTTAGAAAGGAAGTTATATGGGTTAAGTTACAAGTTGTCAGGTAATTCCACATTCTCGATCATATTTGAAAAAGTATAAAATTTTATATAATAAATTTGACTTTATCAAAAATGAAGAGAATAGTATAAAATAATTCATGTTTTATATTACATTGAATCTATGTTGCCGACAGGTAAAACAATAATTATCATTATATACTTTTTTCTTACATGGTCGAAGATGGGAAATTGTCCGGTCACTCCGAAATTATCCTTCCTACAGAGTTTCATACCCCTTTTAATCTTCTATGGTCCCACCATAACAGCTTATCGAATATTAATCATAGCATATTTAATTTTCGATAGTCTTTTAAAATTTCAATTACTCATTAATGGGTATATCAAAAGATATTATCTTGACCCGAATCCATATTAGACTATCAAAGGTAGTCAGTTGCTAGTCATTCAAATAGGTAAAGCTAGTCAAATGATAGTCAGTTAGATAGTCAAAAGTAGTCAAATGCCAGTTATTTAGCACCATTTGACTCTCAAAGCTAGTCAAATGCAAGTCATTTAGCACCATTTTACTGTCAAAGGTAGTCAAATGCCCGTCATTTAGCACCATTTTACTGTCAAAGGTAGTCAAATGCCCGTCATTTAGCACCATTTGACTCTCAAACTTAGTCAAATGCCAGCCATTTAGCACCATTTGACTCTAAAAGCTAGTCAAAAGCCAATCATTTAGCACCATTTAACTCTCAAAGATAGTCAAATGCAAGTCATGTAGCACCATTTTACTGTCAAAGGTAGTCAAATGCCAGTCATTTAGCACCATTTTACTCTCGAAGCTAGTCAAAAGTCAGTCATTTAGCACCATTTTACTCTCAAAGGTAGTCAAATGCAAGTCATTTAGCACCATTTTACTGTCAAAAGTAGTCAAATACCAGTCATTTAGCACCATTTTACTCTCTAACCTAGTCAAATGCCATTCATTTAGCACCATTTCACTCTCAAAGCTAGTCAAATGCCAGTCATTTAGCACCATTTTACTCTCGAAGCAAGTCAAATGCCAGTCATTTAGTACCATTTGACTCTCAAAGCTAGTCAAATGCCAGTCATTTAGCACCATTTTACTCTCTAACCTAGTCAAATGCCAGTCATTTAGCACCATTTTACTCTCGAAGCTAGTCAAATGCCAGTCATTTAGTACCATTTGACTCTCAAACCTAGTCGAATGCCAGTCATTTGGCCACCATTTCGTCTGTCGTTGATTACATTTGCATCTCTGAAGAAATCTAATACTCGCCCTAATGATTGTTTAAAACTCATTTCGTGAGGCAGGGTAAGTTCCCAGTTATCGGTCGGTTACACAATACACATATTCGATTTTCATTATTCGCTTATTATTCTAGTTAAATAATTATATAGTTTTACACGATAAATTTAGAATCGTCTTATAACTCAAAACTAACCATATTATTATTGTTTCCAAAATCACCACTCGTCAAAGAGTTCACCATACATAAAACGTTCACTATATATCAAAGGGTTCACCATTCGTCACCTAGTTCATCATAGGTAAAAAGTTCACTATAGATCACATGGTTCACCATACATCACAGGGCTTACTATACGTCATAGAATTCACCATTCGTCATAGAGTTCACCATACATCACACTGATAACCATACGTCACAGGGTTCACGATACGTTAGCAAGTTCACCATACGTCACAGAGTTCACCATACGTCACATAGTTCACCATACGTCATAGAGTTCCCCATACCTCACAGAGTTCACCATACGTCACAGAGTTCACCGCACGTCACAGAATTCACCATACGAAACTAACTGACAGAAAATAAACTCGTTCGTTCACACTTTATATCATTCGAAACCAGCAGAAGACATTTTCAATTGCATTTCGCATCAATTTGATGATTGACTTAAGCAATTGAAGGAACTGTCACCGAGAAAATTGATAGTCAGGAATGAGGTAGTAAACTCTCATGGAATTGGTTGGATGTACTTGATAAGTTGTGCTTGATAGGATATACTTGATAAGTTGTACTTGATAGGATGTACTTGATAAGATGTACAATTGTACATGATAGGATGTACTTGATAAGTTGTGCTTGATAGGATGTACTTGATAAGTTGTGCTTGATAGGATGTACTTGATAAGATGTACATGATAGGATGTACTTGATAAGTTGTGCTTGATAGGATGTACTTGATAAGATGTACATGATAGGATGTACATGATAGGATGTACTTGATAAGATGTACATGATAGGATGTACTTGATATGATATACTTGATAGGATGCACTTGATAAGGTAAATTTGATATGATGTACTTGGGTCTAGGCTGATTTTCTGATAACGAATTGGCCGAAAACAAATTTGCCTAAAACTAATTCGCCGAAAATGTTTTTCCGAATACGTTTTTTCCGAATCCCAAATTGGCCGAAAACGGATTTGCCGAAGGATAAATTTTCCGAAAAATTAATTTGTCGGAAATCAAATTTAATGTATTCAAAAATAACTTTCTGTTGGACTTTCTATAGTTCTCATCATTATATCTTATGCATAAAAATACACATATCTTATATGAGTTTTACATTCCTATTGCTATATAAATTTGTATTCAGCTGATACGGTATCATTTTGCTAAATGCATATATTTAACTGTATATATTAAATATTAATATGTATATGGCATTACTAAAAAAGTGTTGATAGAAATCAATCTTTTTACCTGAAAAAAATTATTCATGCAAGTGACACTATCGTTGAAGCTAGAGCTATGTTGGGAAGATATAAATATATCTAACAATTTTATATTTTTAAACGCAATAAATGGAATAAATATTAATAATGTATGGTATACTATTAACAACGTAATAAAATGTATGCAGTAAGCATGGAATATCCACAAAAATTAATAAACACGCTAGAAACATACAATCTAAAAACAACCAAAAGCCCAAAATGAAAGATATGTAACATTCTCCCATAACTGACTAATTGATTCTGACTGAATAAAGCTTGAATGTATTTAAATAAGAAAAGACAAAGAATCAATTAGTGGTACAAAGATTAAAGGATCATTTAGTCTAACTAAGGCCAGCCATAAACTATGATGTCCACCTGACAGGTACGCATCCCAATCTGAAAATTAAGGTTGGCAGAAAAGCCATTATGGTCGGGCTGCCGTACCCAATATGGTTGGCAATATAGGTGCCAAAAGTCCGCTTTGACGTCCATAATTATGGTCGGCTGTCAGGGCAAGAATGCTATTTCTATTGTTTAGTTTTAATTTATTTGCTATTCCATATTTGAGTTGCTAAATTCTTTTCTTCAAATTTTGGCATTATTTTGAGTTGCCAAATAGTTCTGTGTTCATATCGGAAGGTACCGAATTTATCACCAGTATCGATCTGAACTTGATTTGTTTAGTCGATGCTGTTGATGGTGGAGAATTTAGGGTCCTTTCGGTAAGTTAAACATTTCCTGTCTCTGTTCAGTATTTAAATTTCTGTTAGATTTAGCTAGTACTTATTGATTTGATAATTGTAATAGTTAATCTTGATGATTGTTTTACTTTCATACGATTTTAAATTTATTATATACATGTCATTCTGCCCCCTTTATTTGTGTCTCGGTGAGATTTAACGCAGTTCGCTTACTTGTGTAATTCTTTTTCAGCACCACTGCTGAGTCTCGCACTAACTTGAGACACTAGTTCGTACTACAGCGCTATTCCCATCTTATGGCTAGACGAGCCTAATATCACTAAGTCAAAACATTTTCACTACTCTTCTGACGGCAGTTATTCGCACCAAATCTCTGGAGTTGAGTATTGTGTAGAGTGTATGCCTGTAACTAGCTACACTGTGGAGCAACCAGAATGCAATCCTCTGTATGAAGCAGTCCTATCTCATTTATAAACTTTGTTGTCTTTAAAGATTACTTAGTCCTAAATTCAATCCAAAACCCCCAACTTCAATAATTTAATAGCATTCAACTTAAAAAATCTTTTGTAATTAATTATTTTTCTTAAATTAAAAGTTTAGGATATATTATTTGCCTTTATTTCATCCATCCATTTGGTCACCCTAGGCGAATCTAAATTTTGAAATTATGTATTGACATCGGCAAAGTGGACTTTTAGCACCTATATGTGCCATGGTCGTTGCAAGTTGCACATCATGGTCGTTGCTACCATGGCACGATCTTCGCCAATAATTAGATAACATATAGAAACAATTTAATGCATTGAAATAGTCTTTTTAACTAAAATTATTCAGTTTGTACTGGTTTATTGATAACTGTTCCTTAACTTTTGCTCAGTGTCTTTTTCGTCCTCTTATGGTAATAGTTGAATATTTTGGTAAATATTTGTTCTACCAAAAACCCTCATGATGTGTAACTTTATTGTTGTTAAGTTTCGAGCATTTTCGTTGACTATTTCCTTTGCAATAAACAAATGTTCTAAACTTTTTTCACTGTCCCTTAACTTATGCTCGCTACAGTATAGTAAATGTATATATCTTCCTTACTATCTATCGACTTCCTCCACATGTCCTCCATTTCATCACGAATATAATTGAATCATTGTTCTCATTGCTGCCATAAAGATTGCTGTGCGACATTTACTAACAGTTGTGTTCATATATCGCATTATTGAACTTATGTATGCAAATAAGTGGCCACCAAGATCACTGGACAAGTGGACATGACACCAGGTCATATTTTCATATGGCGACATTTGAAGAATTTAGTGTTATACTCAGCCTTCAAAACTCATACGACTTGAAGGATAGAATCACGAGTGATGTGAATTCACTCAAAGAAAACATGTATTAGTAAAATGAATTATGGAAGCAATGAGAACAAGAATTTAATTATGTCAAAAAATGGAGGACATGTGAAGGCAGTTGGTAGATAGTAAAGATGGAATTAAGACTAAATATTAATTTAATGATGGTTTTTATTGATATATTGTAAAGGATTATTGTGTTAAGCTTTTTGTTAAAAAGAATTAATTTTCGTATTTATTTGGTTTGTCCCAAGCATCAATAAAGATAGATGAATACTTTTGAATTTTTCATAATTTATGTAAAACAAGTAGACGAGCATAAAAATATTCATTAGAAAAACCATAATTTTACTAGTTTTTGAGTTATATCAATTAAAAGTTGAGTTTCGTTTTTATGATCCATACTGTATATTAGTATTGATTTAATGAAAAAAAATATCGATATTTGTTGGTAAAGTGACCGTGGAGGATTAAAACATCCAACTTATTTTCTCAATAAGGTGCATAGCGGAGGGTTAAACAAACAACCTTTTTTTTAATGAAATGCACAGTGACAATAAAAACTTGGGAATCATGAGCTCTCGTGCAATTCGATTGGAACGATTTTCATATTCATCAAAAGGTTATTCAAATTGGACGTTTAAGGTTTTTCAAGTTTCAAGCTTTCGACTGGAAAGATTTCTATTCATCGTCAGGAAAAAGAAGTGAATAACCAGGACCTAACAATGAGTTTTATGACTTACTGTTGTATGTTGGATACACTTTTCTATATGAGTTCTTTATCTTAAAGTTCTTGTTATCTAGTTAATGCTGACAATCATTTTCAAGAATTCTAAACTTCTTAACTTATACGATGTAACTATATATCTATAAGAGGCTCAATTTACCTCTGTAAGCAATTGTATTAAGAAAAGATTAAACCATCCGTCAATCGTTATAGCTGTAACTGCCCCTGGTAGCAATTTTTCTTGGGACAATGATAGGACAACAGTGGCAACATTGGGACAAAACTGGCCCGAGAATAATAATTGCTACCGAGGACATGTATTACCTTTAAATTTGTTTTCCTCTTTTCAATTTTATTTCTCAATATGTTCAATTGTTCATGTTGTAAATATTCTTATTTTCAATTTGTCTTATATTGGACCTAAGTTTCCTCTGGTTCCTATGTGTGTTTTCTGATTTATTTGTGTGTCCTCTTGTTCCTATGTGTGCCCTCTAGTACCTATGTGTGTTCTCTAATTCCTAAGTATCCTGTTGTTCAAGGTCCTGTTGTTCCAAAAGGTCCTGTTGTTCCAAAATGTCTTGTTGTTCCAAAAGGTCCTGTTGTTCCAAAATGTCCTGTTGTTCTAAATTTCCAGGGTACTTAAAATTCTCGTTAAATTAAATATAAAATGATAGAAATACACATGTTTACAATATCAGTGATTTTTCATTCGTTTGATGAATAAAATCTTCTCAGTATTTACTGATATTGCAATTAAATTGTCATTAGTGACAGATCACACTTGACTGGATCTGAAAAAGATCAAATGAACGATCCATTTTGCGAATTTCAAATCAATTATATTAAAAATAGGTCAGGCTGCAACATGATCTAATTGAAAACAATATTTATCATTGAATGTGCTGCAAATTAATATTTTTTCGGGTTGTTTTTCACAGTGTAAACAAATTAATATAAAATTTTAAAAAGAGACAATATGAGTTAAATTAATTAGTAACATCATACTTTGAAATAAACATTAGAATATTTATGAATTTTTGAGAGTTAGATGATTTTTTTTCTTTAATAACTTATTTTCGTTATTGCATTGAAGTAATTTGTGTTTTTTTTTTAATCTTAAACAATCAAAAAATGAAATGATTAAAGAAAATTATATCTAACTAAGATAAATATGAAATATATTTATTCTATGTTATTTTCCAAATTATCAGACGGTTTCCAATATTCGATTATATAATAAAAAATAGTGTATTAAACTGTTATTCTAATTAGTATCCATGATAGCTGCAGGTACCATGGATAGCTAATAATTATTGAAATTTATTGGATGGCCAATATTAGATATTTTATTTTAATTCTAAATTGTTGAAAGTGTGGAATAGTCCCAAAACTTGGAACCTACCCTAGTTTGAGATGAACAAATCCTCAGTTAATATAAGTAAAGTTCTAATTATTGGATTCTTATTTTTCCAATAACTAGTAATATAGATTATGATGTTTTATGACTATCTAAATACATTCATTGAGTATATACCATTTTCTTGTATACAGTGAACGTATTTTAATAATCAAAAACCTGTATAACTTCTTTTATAACTCATATTATATTCATAAGATAATAGGTTCGTTCATTACCTTTTCTATTATTTCTTCAATATGTATAACAATTTTCACAAATTGCTATCCAATTTAGGTCGCAAAGTTAAAAGATATTATCTTGACACCATTTCCTGTCTTTTCTTCTAATATTTCTGAAGCAATTTAGTAAATTGTTCAGTCCACAAAATTAGATCTCTCATTGGAAAGTCCTTGAAGATCTGTCTGTTGAAACATTTCTCTGCTTTAGGACAAACTGTGCCAAATTTGGTGCTTTTTGCCCTCTTACTAAGAGTGGACAGCTAAATGTCGATAATAATTAAAGATTATTGTAATTTTGCTACGTATTTCTTTTTCATTAAAGATATATTTAATTGTGTGTATTAGGTTAAATATTCTTAAAGATTGTTATAAAGAGGAAATCTTAACTTCCACTTAGAAATCAATTTCAAGCATTTGTGGTCGTTTTATTCCTCTATTGTGTACATTATTTACAACAATTGGTAGCTAGTTGTTTTAATTCTCCATTGTGTACTTTATTTACAACTATAGGTGGTTGTTTTAACTCTTCACTGTGCACTTTATTTACATTTATTAGTGGTTATTCAACCACCCTCAACCAGGGTGTCTCTAATGCAGTGGTACTTTAAGTGGGATGCCCGGCACACCAAATGAATTTGACGTTCAGAAGGTATCGGAAGGCTTTACCCTGTGTATAAAAAACACATGTCATA
The DNA here is from genome assembly GCA_947561585.1 of Caprella mutica. Lineage (NCBI taxonomy): Eukaryota > Metazoa > Arthropoda > Malacostraca > Amphipoda > Caprellidae > Caprella > Caprella mutica. The sequence continues at coordinate 77,886 of CANNZV010002291.1, read as the reverse complement.
TTAATGAACTTACGATACTGTATTTTTACATATTGTCAGTATGTATACTAAACTAATGTGTACCAAATTTCAAGTAAAAGTATTTAACATAATAGGAAAAATAAATACATAGGTATATAAGACATATGTAACTGAGAGAGCAGAGCTGTGATTGAATGGACGAATAAATGTGTTTCTCGCGAGTGTATGTGTTCTACATGAAAGCGAAGGGACTGATTGATGTGTGTTGAGCGGGTAACAAGCTGTATTTCTTTCTATACCTCCGTTGCCACAAGTCCCCAAGCAACCATGACACATTGTGCCAACATGAGCACTAGATGATTAGATCGGCAAGAGATGGCAGACTGGAAAAGTAGCCTAGAAATTACATGGGGATAATATGGTTTTCCATTCTCATGGAATATTACCTTGGGAGAAGGTTGATTCAATGTAGCGAATCTATCCCATTGAATTCTCACATTGCCCCAATCTGATCAATATATAGCGTATCAACATTATATGGCTGAAATTTGATTAACATATCGGTAACATCTGGGGACAAGATGGTTTCAACATAACAGCCCATGCTGTCACCATGTTGGCCCATTTTACAAATAACCACACAGTACCAATACAATTTGTCAACCTAGTCCCCACATGGACCCAATCAACTTGTGTTGTTTGGGTCACCACATTGAAATTAACTTTTCGATTTACTTGATTTACGCCAATACGTTTATATCTTTTAACTTTTAAAATTTAAAAAAACATACTTGATATTAATGTAGGAACAAAGTCAAGACTTGCCAACTTCTTTTTATGTGTCACAATTACGCGTGATTTGATAGAAAACTTAAATACGATTTTTATTGATTTTTCATATCTCTGGGCTCTTGCGTGTGATGAAGATGATGGATGACCCAGGGGTCTATAAAAAAATATCACAATTACCAAACCCAACTCTGAAAAGTTGAAAAACACGCTCCACCCTAATAGTAGTGCATTTAGGTGTATTTTAGAGCAGTGTCGTAATGTCCTCTAGAATAAAACCTATGAATTGGAGTGCACTCAATTTAGTTCACAGTACTCGGAATGTGGGTATTTATTTATCGTTTTATCAGAAATTTCTAAAGTTCAAATAGTTTAATTACTTATGTTCAGATAGCTTAAATAGTGAACAAGTTTTCTGTGTTCTGCCATAAAATAGCTATCAGTTTTCTAAAAGGGATGTCCAGTTATGGAAGACTAAAGAAAATGTATTCACTATTCAGGCTAAATCGTAACTCATTCGCTATTGAAGAGTTCCAATGTATTGGTAATTTTTTATTTTCGTAATGAGAAGATTTATTTATAAGTTTTTTCTAAGAAGACATTACCTCAATCACTACGCATTAATCTAGTGAAGTGCTCAACAGTTTATAAAGCATTAAAAACAAAGAAAATCAGTGAGCAAGTTATGGCGGGGCTATAGAAGATTGAGAGGGGACCCTTCCCATTTTCTATGGCACCACCATATTATTTTCAATGTTAATATCTATATATGTGCAACGACGTTTATTTGCAATGAATTTCATCATATAGTTTACATGGATAAGTCTTATATTCCGTTATACTTCAATCATGTACTGTAGAACTACTCCATAATCCTGTATATGTAGTGAACATAGTGTCCTGAGTAAGTAAGTAGCCTCTATACTGAACAAATATTTTTCAGTCTACCATAAGATAGCAACAACTTCTATCACTATAGAAGCTACTTCCTTACTCATGACACGTCATTCACTATACAGGATTTCCTTTTAAAGTTTCCAATTAATGGAAATAATTTCCTAAATATTAAATTCGAGTAACTTGACAAAATTTCAACACTGAATAATGAGTTCAAAGGTTACAATTTAAATTTCTTAAGACTACAGTATAGAATTTTACAAAATTGAAGAAAAAGAACATTTATAATCCATCGACTTAATTAGAAATCAAAGACATTGGAGAATTCTTTACGAATAGGGTGATATGAGTGTGTCATGGATACGCGTGAGAGAGTGGATACAATTTCCAGTTTCTGAAACATACTCCTAAAAATCTAGATTTCATTTTTTTATAGAAAATCAACTGTCTATGAACATGGTTGCATTTGTACACTTGAAATAGTTCAGTGTGAGATATTGAAACATCCACTAGAGTGCAGGACAGTCAAAAATACTCTAAATTCTAGTACAAAAAGGCACTCGTATAATATACTCTAAGCAGAAAATTCTCTGATAGAGAATACATTGGAAGAAAACTATAATCGGTAATCATCAAAATTTGAAGATTTAAATCGATGAAAAAAAAATCAAATTAGAAGTTCAAATTTTATAAATCGCATAGAGTAAAAGCTGTTTTAGTAATGTCTCTCGTTGGAGATTTTCATTGATGATGAACGAAATTATATATTTGTCATAATCAGAGGGCAAATGAGATAAAGGAACTATCTAAAACATGTGATTAAAGGATCCAATGGAAGAGAAATCCTTTTCCTTATATGCTTGAGGAAGATTATTAAAATTTTATATAGATCCTTTTCGTAATTTGTTCATCAATCGACTCTAATATATACATAGATGATCTCCGATTATAAATTTTCCAACGAGGTAAGTAAGTTTGATGGCCGGTAAACTCTACTACGGAATATTCAAGTCTGTTAAATTCCACCACTGTCCCCAGGCAAATGTAGAAATAAAATATTCATCAAAGGTTAGGTTATGGGCTACCCATCCCGCCGGGTGGATTCGAAATTGATAAAATTTAGGTACAGTCCAAGAAAAGTGTATCAGTAATGATTTTTTGACAGTTTACTAATTTCATATTTCTAAAAATAAAGTTTGATAATTAATATTTTAAATTTACTTTGGGTACACGACAATCAATTTCTAAAATTTGAAAATAATATTAAATTAGAAAATGAAAACTTTAGAAATTAAAATCATGCGAAGACTCGTTTTTTTATAGTACATATTTAAGTTAATCTATCATGGATGGAATTTATTGTTGGAGGAATTCAACGGGGTGGATTTTACCAGAATTGAATTTACTTAGAATTAATAAGTTTGATAGCGTAATAGTAACAGTTAAAGTTTTCTCTCAACACTACCTTAGAGACTAATTATTAATTTTGACTTCTTAATCTAAAGGATGAAGACTGCAGATCAATGTTACATCAACTACTTGTTTATGTTTCTCCAATCACTCTTATGTGTTATACAAACTACTGCAGGTTATACCAACTACTCGTGTAGGTTACATCAACTACTCGTGCAGGTTATATCAACTACTCGTGTAGGTTACATCAACCACTCGTGTAGGTTATATCGACTACTCGTGTAGGTTACATCAACTTCACGTGTTGGTTATATCAACTATTCCTGTAGGTTATATCAACATCTCACGTGGTTATATCAACTACTAGTAAACTAAGTAACTGTGGACAGTATGGTAATATGAAGTCTAAGGTTGATCTTACACTGAGACCAAATTCTTAGGAACCAGTAAAACAAACGGGGTTTGCGCTGAGTATGTCAGACTGCGGGTTTCAGGCGGTATGACTTCCGGTTATACTTTGTCAAGTAAATGTATATCAACTATTAGTATAGGTTGAAATCTCGTTCACGTTAGCAGTAGCCAAACTTTTTAAATGACTTTTCTTCCAGTCACTATATCTCTATTAAATCATAATCTCAAGTTGGTATCAATTAGATTAGACTATATATTCTATACGACCAAATCTAACATGTTCATTTATTTTCTACTTTTGCTTCTGTGATATGCATACTTTTTGGATTATAAAAAATAGTTGATCACCTAGACTAATCTTTGCCTTTTGAAATGTTTTCGATCCGATGAATTGATATATGGTTATTAGTTGTAAATAAATAGATTGGATTGAATAAATAACATCATCATGTCAGTTTATAAATTAGTAGTTAGAAGACGTAAATAACTTTACTTAATGATAAATAGGTAGGCTAGATAAATGAAATAACCAGGCTAGATTACAAAATAAATCTTTAATATGCTGCAATTATACTATAACTTAATAAATAATAATAAAGCCTTTATCTTCTAAACCACATTTTAGTGCAATTCATCTTACTCATAGGCACTGATATAGAAATATGATAATAGAATTACCAAGGTCAAATTGAAAACGAAATATAAACATTTAAGTTTTAGATATTTCATTTAGAAGTACAATTTGAATCTTCGTCATTGTCTGTAACTGTTATAGGTTTCAAATTCCTGAAATAAAAGATTCGTATATTAATATATATATACTAGAAATTTATAGTATCGTTTATACACATTATCAATAACATCACCTACTCTTTTTCCTTTTGTGATGAGATATTCTTTTCATGTCTGCATTTCTAAAAGCATATGAAAAAGTGAGAGCTAATCATATTGTACATACATATTCAAAAATCATCTAACATTTTCAAATACCTACTTTGACCTTGCATAATTGTTCCTGAATCATTCAAATGAATTGAAGAGGACTCCGATGGTTGATGACGTTGATCTACATTCTACTAAATCAATTCTTCATAAAGATCTGAAAGTAGATTCAGAAAATATAGAAAACCATATTAATAAAGAAATGAAGAGAATTATTAACTGAGAATTGTTTTATATAGGTAAATTATTTATATTAAATGTTAAACTATTAATAAATCTTCAGATGTAGGATAAATTTAGCTCTAAAAAATGCAATGGATTTTCCTAGCTAATCCTCATAATTTTGTTCATTATACACTCTTAATTTAGACTTTAATTAAATAGTAAAAAAGCGTGCGCGGAAAATTGCCACTGGGAAGATTGCCCCCGGGAAAACTGCCACTGTGGGAAAATTGCCACTGGGAAGATTGCCACTGGGAAAATTGCCACTGTGGGAAAACTGCCACTGTGGGAAAACTGCCACCCGGAAAATGGCCACTGAGGAAAATTGCCACTATTATTTGATATTGATGACGTCATATTAAAGTAACTGTGAAAAAAAATGCAGTAACTATAGACATTCATTAGACTGGCATTTTTACAGAAGAACTTTTTTATAGTGAAAATAGAGTCCTGAGTAAGAGTATCACGCAGTATAATCAACAAACTTTGTTTAGTATGACATGAATAGCATCAGTTTTTGAAATCTAATTGCCATTATTTGGCACACTAAAGAAAATTTGTTAACTATATGTGGTAATTTTCTTTCTCAGGACAGTACATTCACTTTTTGATGGCCCATAATAACCTAAATGGCCACCTGGGAGGGCTCAGAGATCAGATTTGCATATGAATATAAATGTACAATTCAGTTTCCTATACTGTTTCACATTAGATATTATGAAATCTATCTTTTTTTAACGTATTCAATCTATTTCCTGAATAAAGTTATTATTATTATAGAGGAATTCAATATAGAGGTCTTTTACACTTTACGGTATACATGATACGCGCCATTTGCCAATTTGTACGATCTCGAAAATGCGCAGCGGGTTTTTGGATCATTGAAAATGCGTAACAATCACAAGAGTATACAAGGCAGGTAAAGGGTATGAGCAGGACCAACAGTGAATGAGTAGATAATCAATTATTTATGGATTTAATTGGTCTATTTCATCAAAATATAATAGTTACAAACATACAGGATAACTTGGCAACATATTGGTAGCTAAGCTTGAATAGCTAGGTAACCTAAAAAAAACTTGAACAGAACGGGTATTTTAATTTAACTGAGATATCAAACATTCGGCACACATACAGGGTGTGGAGAAAGTCTCCGATCATATAAAAGTGTTAATTTAATGAGTTGTCATAGATGAAATAAAACAAAACTTATCACACAATATCTCAATAGACCCATTTAACAGTTCTACCAAATAATTTTCAATATGACCACCATTGGCGGCGATTACTCAGTCGAGTCTACCTCTGAAGCTCTTTACTGCGGCACGGAACGTTTTTTGGGTAGTTTTGGCCCATTGTTGCTCGAGGGACTTTTTCCGAGTTTCAGTACTATCATGAGCTGTAACGCACGCTTTTCTTTTCCGAGATGGACCACACTTTAAAGTCCAGAGGGATAAGGTACGGCGATGAAGGAGGCCACAAATCCTTCCTCTAAAACACAGGAAAGTGACGCTCACACCAATCCTGAGGTTGGTTCGCTGTGGGCAAGGGCGCACCGTCCTGTTGAAAGGTAAAAGGCCTGTCCTTGAAGTGCTTCTTCATCTCGACTTGTCCTGGTGTCAAAATATCCTCGATATACGATTTTGCGATAAATTTAGCGCCTTCTTTGACGTAAATGAGAGGAGATCTCCAACTCTCAGAGATGGCAGCCAAAAACATCACAGGGACAGGCATTGGGTGACGGAAAACAGTCTTTACGGATGGAGGGATACTGTCAGCAGTTTTTGCTAGAATTCTATCGTTCTGGGAGTTGAATTTGGCCACCACAGTGAACATTCTCTCATCCAAAAAGACGATCTCACCAGCCTGCGTGTCATCCAGCCTCTTTTGTTTTAGCAAGTCCATGAGCTGTAGCATGTTGGTCGTTTTTAAGGGGGACAACTTGAAGTCTTCTTTGACGATAGTTCTCACACTTTTTTCGTCGATATCCATACTCTTAACCATCTTTCTCATGCTTCGCTAGGGGTTCATCCTTATCCGCTCCCTAATGGCTTTGATTTTGGTTGTAGTGCGTGCAGTGCGAGGTCGTCCGCACCTGGGTCGATAACCTGTTGTTGGTAGCGTTTAACAGCATCTCAAACAGTCAATTTCGGTGCTTTCAACAGCTTAACAATATCTGGGTTTGTCTTCCCGCGCATTGTAGCTGAATAATAGTTTCACATTGACTCATTTTTACAAAAGACAATGTAAATTTATCAAAATTCAGACCTGGAACATTGAAGTATATGATTATAGGAAGAGAATGAGATATAAATGGATAAATTTAGTAAATAAATAACATCTTTAATCTAAAAAATAAAATTTGATCGAAGACTTTCTCTGCACCCTGTATATGTACATTCATGATACTGTTTACTACATTCACAATGTATGTCTATCCTTCATGTCCCACACTGATATCCTATATTTGAATATTTTATGAAGATTATAACGGTGTTTGGAAAACTGCCAGGTGGAAAACTGCTGAAAAGGAAAACTGCTAGGCGGAAATCTGCCAGTCATTTATTGGCCATACATGTATATTTTTTGATTTTCTGAAATATTCTTTAATTATTAACACATTTCAATTTATAAAAAACGGCGTTGGTCCTTCTCTAAGAGGTAAAAGTTCATTTTTACAGTAATAACTACATGGATATTGGAATACTCAAATAATTTTCAAAGAAAAATAATATTTCAACTAATCTACTTTATTAAACACTCAATAAACTAAACTTCAGTACACATAAAGATTTTGTAATTATTATTAACTTATATTCAAAGTTACATAAATTTTAAAATCATGTTCAGTTACGTTTATAGTTTCTTGTTTTTAATTTCCTATTGACTTCAGCGATATAGCCTTTGGTTCCGAAGCAAACGTTAAACCCTGTGCACTGATTTGTGAATACTAGATAATTAGATATTCTCACAATAATATAATTTTTAATTATACAATAAATTAAGTCAATGTTAAATCAAATAGTTATTACATTTACATTTTTATTCTCCATGTCATTAACATAACCCTTTCATTTTAACAATTTTCATTTTATATGTGAAAAGTATTATTAATTAACACGCAAATAATTCGATCGAGAGAAATTGTCATAAAATTAGGTAAGTAAAAGCAGTGTAATAATCATGATGTTGGGTAGCAAATTCTGAATATTTCACGAGATATTAAGCTTCCCTACAAACAATTCCATGTGTAAACCATGGTGCACTTACACATTTAAATCATGTGTATACCATGCATATTTTTGGAAATGGATACCATATTTATTACATGTTGTTTTACGTGGTAATATGGTAAATTATATGTGGTTACCAAATGTTATAAGTATGGTAATTTACATGTGGATATGATGTGATGTATACAATCTCTTTTTGATATATTTTTTTTATGATATGGTTTTAAAATGGCATAACAATATGTTAATTATGTGATTTTATGAAGGTTAAGTAAATGCGGATTTTGAGCAAACTTCAATTTTAGGTCTTACAGACTTTGTACAAAGTTAACATTTTAATATATTATTTAGATTGCATTATAAATGAGATATAATTATAAAAAAATAATAAAATGATGGTTTTTCAGAAAATAAGGAAGTGGCTCAAAATTGAAGATTTTGATTTTGAGCCACTTTTCAAAAATACCTACTAAATGACATTTTGTCAACAAGAAATATATGTATTATGATTATAAATAAATAGAGCACAAAATAAAATAAATTTTTTTTTCAGTTTAATGGATATTAAAAAACAGTGGCTCGTATCGAACATAGACCTCCATTGAAATAGCAAATTGAGCCACTTCAACAAATATTCCAATCAAGCTAAATTTTATGTTTTCCTTGTGAAAACACGCGTATTCATTGTAATTCAAGATGTGCTAATGAGAAAGAATTAATAAACATTGTGTAATATCATTGATAACGAGAAAATAATCATTAGTGGCTCAGAATTCCTCTACTAGCGATATATTTCTATTATGAGTCACTAGAATGCAATGTTATATTTTCTTCCCTAAAAGTGCTAAACCATATCTTTAGATCCTTAAAGAGTATTATTTATGCGTGCAACTAGACCATATTAGCATATATTTATCCGTAATGAATCGGAAAACTTGAAAAATGTCTATCTATAAATAATTCAATACCTAGTAGCTCAAAATGCGTGGATAGGCACAACATTTAAATTCTGAGCCACTAGAATAGTATCTTTTAATTTCTGCCCTAAAAGTGCTAAACCATATATATAGTTCCTTAAAGATTATCATTAATGTGCCCAATTATACATCATTAGTAGATATTTATCAGTAATGAATCTATCAACTTTGTAACAGTCTTTCTATAAATACTTCACTACCTTCTGGTTCAAAATACGTGGATAGGCACAACATTTAAATTCAGAGCCACTAGAATGGTATCTTTCTAATTTTTGCCCTAAAAGAGCTAAACCATATCTATAGTTCCTTAAAGATTATTATTAATGTGCCCAATTATACATTATTAGTAGCTATTTATCAGTAATGAATCTATCAACTTTGTAACAGTATTTCTATAAATACTTCACTACCTTCTGGTTCAAAATACGTGGATAGGCACAACATTTAAATTCTGAGCCACTGGAATGGTATCTTTTAATTTCTGCCCTAAAAGTGCTAAACCATATCTATAGTTCCTTAAAGATAATTATTAATGTGCCCAATTATACATTATTAGTAGATATTTATCAGTAATGAATCTATCAACTTTGTAACAGTCTTTCTATAAATACTTCACTACCTTCTGGTTCAAAATACGTGGATAGGCACAACATTTAAATTCTGAGCCACTAGAATGGTATCTTTTAATTTCTGCCCTAAAAGTGCTAAACCATATCTTTAGTTCCTTAAAGATTATTATTAATGTGACCAATTATGCATTATTAGTAGATATTTATCAGTAATGAATCTATCAACTTTGTAACAGTCTTTCTATAAATACTTCACTACCTTCTGGTTCAAAATACGTGGATAGGCACAACATTTAAATTCTGAGCCACAAGAATGATATATTTTAATTTCTGCCCTAAAAGTGCTAAACCATATCTTTAGATCCTTAAAGATTATAATTAATGTGCCCAACTATATCATATTAGTATATATTTATCAGTAATGAATCTATCAACTTTGTAACAGTATTTCTATAAATACTTCACTACCTTCTGGTTCAAAATACGTGGATAGGCACAACATTTGAATTCTGAGCCACTAGAATAGTATCTTTTAATTTCTGCCCTAAAAGTGCTAAACCATATTTATAGTTCCTTAATAAGATTATTATTAATGTGCCCAATTATACATCATTAGTAGATATTTATCAGTAATGAATCTATCAACTTTGTAACAGTCTTTCTATAAATACTTCACTACCTTCTGGTTCAAAATACGTGGATAGGCACAACATTTAAATTCAGAGCCACTAGAATGGTATCTTTCTAATTTCTGCCCTAAAAGTGCTAAACCATATCTATAGTTCCTTAAAGATTATTATTAATGTGCCCAATTATACATTATTAGTAGCTATTTATCAGTAATGAATCTATCAACTTTGTAACAGTATTTCTATAAATACTTCACTACCTTCTGGTTCAAAATACGTGGATAGGCACAACATTTAAACTCTGAGCCACTAGAATGGTATCTTTTAATTTCTGCCCTAAAAGTGCTAAACCATATCTATAGTTCCTTAAAGATTATTATTAATGTGCCCAATTATACATTATTAGTAGATATTTATCAGTAATGAATCTATCAACTTTGTAAAAGTCTTTCTATAAATACTTCACTACCTTCTGGTTCAAAATACGTGGATAGGCACAACATTTAAATTCTGAGCCACTAGAATGGTATCTTTTAATTTCTGCCCTAAAAGTGCTAAACCATATCTTTAGTTCCTTAAAGATTATTATTAATGTGACCAATTATGCATTATTAGTAGATATTTATCAGTAATGAATCATTAAACTTTGTAACAGTCTTTCTATAAAAACTTCACTACCTTCTGGTTCAAAATACGTGAATAGGCACAACATTCAAATTCTGAGCCACTAGAATGATATCTTTTAATTTCTGCCCTAAAAGTGCTAAACCAAATATTTAGTTCCTTAAAGATTATTATTAATGTACCAAACTATACCTTATTAGTAGATATGTATCAGTAATGAATCGATCAACTTTGTAACAGTCTTTCTATAAATACTTCACTACCTTCTGGTTCAAAATACGTGGATAGGCATAACATTTAAATTCTGAGCCACTAGAATGATATCTTTTAATTTCTGCCCTAAAAGTGCTAAACCATATATTTAGTTCCTTAAGGGGACCGTCCGTAAATTTTGTAAACAAATTTATTAATAAAGCTACGGTTATGAAACTTGGTTCCTAAATATAAAATTGAATAATATTATGTTTTTGTTCGTGGCATTTTTTCGATTAGACGCATAGGAAACAAGTTATTCGAATTTCGAACGAATTTCGAACTGGGTATTCAAACATGTACTTCTAATACAGTTTTTGTAGCTACGGGTTTGCGGTTTTTTTCATTCGATTCTCCTGGTGATTCTCTACAAAAGCCTGAAGATCGATTTTTGAATTTCGAATTAGTTTACGAAAAATTTGATTTTTCGTGAAAAAACTAAAATTTTCAAAAAAAAAAAAATTATATTTCTAAAAAAAAAAATTGTATTCCGAAATTCAAAAATCGATCCTCAAGCTTTTGTAGAGAATTACCAGGAGAATCGAATGAAAAAAACCGCAATGCTCTAGCTTCAACCAAAAAAATGTGCGGGGTTTTGAATTACAAGATTTGTAGATCTCAAAATTAGTAGGAATTTCCTTTCAAAGTTTGATGATCTGACACGCAGCATCCATCCACTTCGAAGGTTTAGGGATAACTGAGCAATCTTTCTTTGCATTCATTGATGTGGGCGTTATATAGTGGTAGGTTAGATACCAGATATAGCGAGATAATTAATTATTACGAATTATAATTGGCTGAGAGATGGTTTTTAGAGTACATATTGACTCCCTATCCCCCGGCCCACTTTTTCCTTTCTCCCTCTTCCCAGGGGGTTAGAGTTATACGAGACTTCTGATATTTTGCACACACTATAAGAAGGTTATAAAACAACTATTTACACAATAAAAAAAAAGATAAAATTTTGAGATTTCTTCGCGGACGGTCCCCTTAAAGATTATTATTAATGTGCCCAATTATATATTATTAGTAGATATTTATCAGTAATGAATCGATCAACTTTGTAACAGCCTTTCTATAAATACTTCACTACCTTCTGGTTCAAAATACGTGGATAGGCACAACATTTAAATTCTGAGCCACTAGAATGATATCTTTTAATTTCTGCTCTAAAAGTGCTAAACCATATCTTTAGTTCCTTAAAGATTATTATTAATGTACCAAACTACACCTTATTAGTAAATATTTATCAGTAATGAATCGATCAACTTTGTAACAGTCTTTCTATAAATACTTCACTACCTTCTTGTTCAAAATACGTGGAAAGGCACAACATTTATATTCTGAGCCACAAGAATGATATCTTTTAATTTCTGCCCTAAAAGTGCTAAACCATATCTTAAGATCCTTAAAGATTATTATTAATGTGCCCAACTATACCATATTAGTATATATTTATCAGTAATGAATCGAATAACTTTGTAACAGTCTTTCTATAAATACTTCACAACCTTCAAGTTCAAAATACGTGGATAGGCACAACATTTAAATTCTGAGCCACTAGAATGATATCTTTTAATTTCTGCCCTAAAAGTGCTGAACCATATCTTTAGATCCTTAAATATTACTATTAATATGCCCAACTATACCTTATTAGTAGATGTTTATCAGTAATGAATTGATAAACTTTGTACGTATCTATCTATGAATAATTCACTACCTTGGGCTCAAAATGCGTAGATAGGCACAATTTTGAAATTCTGGACCACTAGAATGATATCTTTTAATTTCTTCCTAAAGGATGCTAAACCATATCTTTAAACTTAACCTTGATGCATGCAACTATACTATAATAGTAGATATTTATCAGTAATTAAATGAAACACCTTTCAAGTAAATATTTATAATTAATTCACTATCTTGTGGTTCAAAATGTGTGAATATGCAAATCATTTCGAATTAAGCCACTGGCTCAGAATTTCAAGGATTGGATAATCTTCGAGCACGTAAGATATGAATTGAAACATGTTGATTGTAGAGTGTCCAAACATAAATTTAATGTTTGATTCATTGAAATTATGAGTGAAACATCGCAAGCATGTTTGGAACCTTAAAATGTTATATCATATGTTTTAAACTTTAAAAACGTATTTAAACATTAAATCATGTTTGAAAAATTTGAAACATATTTAATACCCTCAAATTAAGTTTGAAACACTGATAGCATGTTTGAAACATTGAAACATGCTTGAAACATTATAACATCGAATATATGTATGAAACATTACTAGCATGTTCGATATATTAAATAGAAGTTCGAAACAATAAACACTTGTTCGAAATATAAATAACGTGATTGAAACAATGACAACATGTTTGAAAAACTGACAACATGTTTGAAACACTGAGAGAAAACATATTTGAAGCAATAAAACAAGTTAGAAACACTGATCATGTTTGAAACATTGAATACTTATTTGAAAAATATTAAAAACTGTTCGAAAGATTTATAACCTGTTTACAATATCAGATACTTGTTTGGAAAATTAAAAAAATGATTGAAACATTAAAAACATGCTTGGAACATTGAAAACAGGTTTGTAACATTAGGAAATTTTTGAAACATTAAAACATGTTTGAAGTAATAAAACAGGTTTTTACATAAAATGCAAGTTTGAAACATGAAAACAAAATTTGAAGCACTTAGAACATCTATGAAACTTTAAGAACATGTTTGAAACATTGAATGATTATTTGGAAGTAAAACACGTTCGAAATATTGATAAAATGTTTACAATATTAGAAACATGTCTGAAAAATCTACAAATATTTGAAACATTGATAATATATTTGGAACATTAAAAACATATGTTTGATAAATTGGAAAATTGTTTGATACATTATGAACTTGTTTGAAACAATAAATCGCGTTTAAAACCTCAAAAGATGTTTGTTTTTAGAAAGCTTGTTTGAAACATGAAAAGAAAGTTTGAAACGTGAAAAAAGTATGAAACATGAAAACAAAGTTTGAAACACTGAGAAGATGTTTGAAACATTTAGAGAAACACATTTGAAACTATTAATTTTTTTAAATTTCTATTATACGTTCTAACAGATTATCAATTTTTATATTATACGTACGCACGTACGTTTTAATAGGACTTCACCAAATATGTATTATTTAATTTTTGATATTCGCGTTGTACATGGATAACGTTGGTATATCTATAGTGCATTTCAGTAATATCAGTTTAATATGAAATTAAATCATTAAATAAATATGAAGCTTAATTATTTCATAAATATGATGTTTGATCACTCAATCTGAAAATAAATTATTTAATATGAAGTTTAATCAATTTCTATTTTAGTGTTATTCATTGTGGATCATACTATATCTTTATACCGAAATAACGCTCCTTGCTCAGCTTTACAGTTAAAAAGCTGATGTCACGTCCAGTGATGTTAAACTAAAAACTTCTTTGACACTTACTAGGTTATGCCTGATTTTTTATACTTCTTTAGATTGCTGCAAATAGTGTATTTACTTAACAGAAATTTTTTGTTCTATTAGCCATACTAATTTGTGAAGTGAATATTCTTAGCTGAGTAGTTTAGTAGCGCAATATTTCTCGTATCACTAGAGTTAAATTAAATTTAAATAGTTAAATTTCATTCTTAAATTATTTGCCGCCCTGTAATCTTATCCCTCAATTTGTTTACCTTTTAAATTCTCTTCCTTATTCCTCAGACTATTTTTAGTAATTCAATTACTTTGTATGTTCCGAATATATCGCCTTATGCATAGCGCAGTGTTTTCAATCTAAGTTGACGTATTTACCACCCTCTTCCCAAAACCAAGTGAGTTCATTTATATAGGCACAATTTTGTATTCATGAATCTATATTTGGCCAAGGTAAATTTCCATGTAATTGTTTATACTCTGTTACCGATCATAGCGCTTTTTTAATATCTAATTTCAAAGAAACTAGTTTGGGTTTCAATATTCTCGAAGGTTGGAGGTTTGAGAATGTTGTTGTGTATTTAAAAGTTAATTTATTTAAGATTCAAAGTTTATTTAGGATTCATAGTTTATTTAAATGTTTGTTAAAATTCCTGCTTTGTTGAAAGGCGAGACAATTTAAAAATTGTCGCTGGCTATTTATTGACATTACTTTCCATACCTTTAATTTTCAGAATGTTTAATTTGGAGCGGTTTTTGCTCTATGATTTCTTTTGTTGCCCTTTTGTAATTATATGTATTTCTCATGTTCCCAGATCACAAAATTAAAAGACTCAGACTTACGCACTGTGTTTGAATGCCTAAAAGTACCAGGACAGTGATTTGCTGAGCAAGAGAGGTGTCCGTCAGACTTTTGATTGAGCAGCACTAGCATAAAAAGCATGCATCACACACCGCCGACGCACAGGCGATTACGAGCACCAGTTCTCCAACAACTGGAAGCAAGAGTAGATTGTTCCCTCACTACTCTAAAAGAATCTTTGGATGCTGATCCATCCGAAGCAGATCATCCTGACATTATAAGTACAATGGTGTCAGAAACTAAAACTAGTTGGAAGGCGTACCAAGACTCGTCTACGCGTCTCACTTCAAAGTATGTTGAGATAGCATCATATCAAGAGGCTCAAGCGTCAAGAGAAGGGAGGGCTGAAATGAGAACTGAAGTACACCAGTTTATCGATTTAGCTAATGGTCTTCTACGCAATTTGAGCCTCGACGTAGTATCTAACATAGACACCGGGAGCATGGTAGCTGGAGAGTGCATGGAAACTTCAAAGGGTGCCATTTCTAAACTAGAGGGCTTCAGCGTTCAGCAGTGTGAAGAGCCCGAAAATGCAGTATCTCAGTCCAACTTTGAAGGAAACATGATTCCGAAGATTAACATAACTACTCTTCCTGACTCTATGAATCAATCGACGCATCAAGACAGTACAAAACCAAAAACTGTTGTGTTGTCTTCGGAGCCTCAAAATCAGGGTATTGTGACAACTCGCCAGGCGCGTTTTAACTTTCCTGTCTCCTCCCGCAAATCGACAATTCTGCAACCCCCGAAGTCTCGACCTATCTTTACCTATGCTGACATTAACTCTAACCTGCAAACATCTTTTGCTGGTATTGGCAATAACAATAACCAGGGCCCATTTCCACAAGCTAATTCGCATCAAATAGGTTCGACGACTCTGCCAATGCATGAAGCGACTTTGCATTTGGTGAAACAGGAGCTATTCAAAGAGTCCACTTTCCCTTTCGATGGTGACTGCCAGAGATATCACTCATGGGTCATGCTTCTCAGAAATAGAATGCGGAATGTTCAGCTAGACTCCCTAGACCAAATCTCCATTCTGATCGCAAATACGTCTGGAAGACCGAAGAGACTCGTTGAAGATTACCTAGCTGCAGGAGCAGCATTTCCCGATGAAACTCTGATAAAGATATGGAATGCCCTTCAGAAACAATATGGTTCTCCGGTCAGAGTTTCGCAATCCATGCAAAAGAAGCTGCACGACTTCCCTACTATTCGTCCTCCTAATGTGGGTAGTAAGATGCAAGAATTGGCTCACTTGTGCAGGTTGATCGAAGCCAATATGACAAACAACTCGGAGTTGCATCTGTACAATCTCTCGCTAGGTCAGAAACAAGTGTGGGGAAAGTTACCGGATTGGCTACAAAAGAAGTGGAGGTCTATTGGCTACCAGTACGGTACCACACACATGGGTGCTCTACCTCCCTTCCCAACTCTGATAGAGTTCATCGAGAATAGTGGGGATGAACTATCTGACCCTAACTTTGAACAGCTAACAGAGACTAGATTGGAGAAAAGAACCTTTACAACCAACTCCAATCATGAAGATGGAGAAAACTCATTGACGTGTCTCTTTCACGATAGACAAGGCCATGCTCTCGTGAACTGCAATAGTTTCAGGACACTGAACTATCAGAGTAAACTCAAGTTTGCGTTTGAGAAAAAGCTCTGCTACAAATGTTTAGGCGAGCATTTCGCTAGAGATTGTTCTGGAGTTATGAAGTGCTTCATATGCAAGAAAGATCACTTGGCCATCATGCATCCTGAAAGGACCTTCAATGAACAGAAGGAATTTGTGCCAACAAACAGGTCTGAACCAACTGAAAACACAACTCTTTGCAGCGTTGTTTGTGGATCTCCACATAGAGCAATGAGCTGTTCAAAGACAATCCTCTGCGAGATTCACCATGAGTCTCGCCCAAATAAGACTATGAACGTATATGTCATCCTGGATGATATGTCTGATTCCTCGTACATTTCGGACAAAGTAGTAGAAAAGATGGAGCTCACTGGCAAAGAGGAGAAATATCTCCTGAGCACTATGAATTCCTTTCGATCTGAGCACAGAGGACTACTATTGAGCGGTCTCTGGATCCGAGGAATTAACAAAGATGAGTACCATTCCTTGCCTAATATGTTGTCTAGTAGCTTCATACCGGGTTCTGTATATGAAGTGGGCACTCCTAGCATTGTTAGATCAATACCTCATCTATCCCATTTATCTCATAATTTCATCGATCTTGATAGAAACTCAGAACCGCTAATATTACTAGGAAGAGATTCTTGTAATCTAATGAAGAGTGTATGTCATGGAGATCGCTCTCCCTTTGCTTGCGAAACCCCACTTGGTTATGCATTGATTGGTTCTCCATGTGTTAATGTTCAGTATAAATCTAAAGTTAAAACTTCCCTTAGAACCATTCATGAACACTACTCTAGTAAAACTTTATTCCCAGACAATAGTAATAATCTTGTTGGAATCTTTGATGAATTTAGGGATGATGATACGTTGGGACCTTCAAAGGAAGATATTAAGTTTCAGTCAATAGTAGAAAACACTATTAATGTAAATGAAGCAGGATACATCACTATAAACCTACCATTCAAGAGGAATGATATTGCTATGCCTGATAATAAGTCTGCTGTTTACAGCCGGACTTTTAATACCCTAGCAAAGTTAAGATCTCAACCTGAAAAGTTAAAACAGTGTGTTGATGCAATGTCAAAGAACATAGCTGCTGGTCATGTGGAGCCTGTTCCAGAGGAGGACGTTTCCAGAGCACATAGAGGGAAGTCATGGTTTATTCCTATCTTCGCAGTCACCCAACCTAAGAAGGACAAGACTAGACTTGTGTTCGATAGCTCTGCGACGTACAGCGGAGTGAGTCTCAACTCTTGTCTCCTTCAAGGGCCTGATCAAAACAACAGGCTCAGGGGAGTGTTGATGCGTTTCAGAATTGGGGAGATAGCATTTGGTGGTGACATCGAAGCTATGTTTTACAATTTCCACTTACCCAAAGAGGATAGAGACTTCCTGAGATATTTTTGGTACAAAAATAACGACCCCACTCAGAAGCTAATCCAGTACAGAGGTTGTGTCCATCTCTTTGGAAACAAGTGCAGCCCAGCCTTGGCTCATGCAGGTCTGAAATACACTACGCTTAACCTGGAAGCCCAGAGCAAGCCTCTGGCTGTAAAGAGCATCTCTAAAAATATATACGTGGACGATCTCCTTTCCGCCTGTAGGGTTGAAGAAGAGGCCATTGGTATTCTAGAAGATATAAGAGAAATACTTCAGAGGTACAAAATACGACTTTGCAAGATAATTTCTAACTCCAAGAAAGTTATGAACCACTTCCCATATTCGGAGCTAGCCTCCACTGAATGTGAAGTGGAGATTGGAGACTCAACCGTTCATAGAGCTTTGGGTCTTGCCTGGCAGGTCACAGAGGACACATTTTTCATCAAGGTGGAGCTTCAGAAGAAGCCATTTACGAGAAGGGGTATGTTGGCTGTTACCAACAGCATATACGATCCTCTGGGGATTGTGGGACCCGTCACGTTGCAGGGGAAGATAATTCAACGCAAAGCACTTCGAAGAGATGGTTCTTCCGAGAACTATGACTGGGATGAGCCACTTCCAAGGGAGTTTGCTGAGGAATGGCGGACTTGGCTTCAGTCTTTGACTTCGATCAGTAACATAACTCTAGCCAGAAGCTATATTCCAGCTGGGTTTGGAAACTTGTCACAATGCGAGCTCCATACATTTGCAGATGCCTCAGAAGCAGCTATTGGGGCAGTAGTCTACCTTCGGATATTCGATGAAAATGGCAACGTTCACGTTTCTTATGTAACTAGCACTTCTAGATTAATTCCAAAGTCATGCATTTCAATGCCCAGAAGTGAGCTTTGTGCAGCTCTCCTGGGATCTAATCTATACAATGAAACAAAAAATGAACTTGGTATTAGACTGAACATATGTTATATGTATTGTGATAGTAAAGTAGTTCTGGCATATTTATATAATGAAAAAAAAAGATTTGCTAAGTATGTATCCCATAGAGTCCAGTCGATTCTAAAAATTACTGATGTTTCTCAGTGGCATTATGTAACCTCTAATCTTAACCCCGCAGATATTGCTTGCCGCCCTCAGACTGTCCGATCCCTGGTGAGCTCAGAGTGGCTGGAGGGACCGAGCTTTCTGTGGGAGGGTCTAAAACCAGGAACCGGCTCTCATCCTTGCTCAGACTTGCCTGCTGATCTTCCTGAGGTCCTCGAGGGTAGAGTCGCCATGACTACAGAAAAGGGAAGCATTTGTTTATTCACTACCTTGCTGGAGAGAGTAAGCAGCTTCTCCGCAGCCATTTCTGTGTTGGTGACTGTCATGAAATTTTGCAGTGCTCTTTGCAAGAGACTAGGTTATCCAACTTCAATCGAAGTGTTGAAAGGCGAGGTGATTTCAAAGCTGATCAACTCTGTTCAAAAATCTTGTTATGGTCAACTTTTGAAGTCTCTTGCACAGGACCAACAACAGAAGGATCGTAAGTTAGGTTCCTTGGATCCCTTTGTTGCTGAAAAGGGACTCTTGAGAGTAGGGGGAAGACTCCGGGACTCCTTCTTGCAGTACGAAGTAAAGCACCCAATACTTCTTCCTTCCAATCATCCACTGTCAATTTTAATTATAAGGCACTACCACGCTGCCACACAACATCAAGGTCGTCACATAACTCTTGGTGCTGTCAGATCGGCCGGCTATTTCATTGAAAGAGGGAACCAGCTTGTTAAGAACATTATTAAAGACTGTGTTTTCTGCAGAAAATTACGTGCCAAACCAGTCGAACAGTTGATGGCACCTTTACCTCCGTCCCGTGTTGAAGAAACTGCTCCTTTCCACAATACTGGGCTCGACGTATTCGGGCCATTCCTAATTTCAGAGAACAAGAGTACCCGCCAAACAAAGGGTACGAAAAAAATGTGGGGGCTAATACTGACGTGCATGGCTTCACGTGCAGTGCATGTGGAACCACTCCAAGGACTAGACACATCAAGTCTCGCTAACGCGCTGAGGAGATTTGTTGCCATTAGAGGTACCTGCAAAAATCTCTATTCAGATCAGGGCACAAATTTCATCGGCATGAATAATCAGGACGAACTGTGTTTAAACTCAGTTAAGAATCAACTGGATGCTAAGGAGTGCACTTGGCATTTCAATCCCCCACACGCCAGTCATTTCGGTGGACCATGGGAGCGAAAAATAGGCGCAATCAGACGTATTCTCGAAGGCAGTATGGCTCAACTTAAAGGGAGGGTTCTTAGCAGGGATGAACTTTGTACACTTCTACTTGAGGCCATGGCAGTGGTAAACGGTACACCTATGTGGGAAATATCTTCGAGCTCCGGTGATCCAATTCCTATTTCACCATCCATGCTTTTGACTCTCAAAGACTCTCCAAATCCTCCACCGGCAGAATCTTTATCTGAGTCTGATATTGCTGCATACGGTGGAAAGAGATGGCGCAGAGTACAATTTCTGGCAAACTGCTTTTGGGATCGTTGGCGGCTCTACTATCTTGCGGGACTTCAGGAAAGGTCAAAGTGGACTCTCAAGGGTCGTAACATGAAAGAAGGTGACGTGGTTTTATTAAGAAATAAAACTGAAAAGAGAAACTTTTGGCCACTTGCGATCGTAAGATCAGTAAAAAAGAGTGCTGACGGCCTAGTAAGATCAGTCTTCATAGAAACTATGGGGAGGGGAGGTTCACGTCGCCTTCTCGAACGTCCTATTTCCGAGTTAATTCTACTTATAGCCAGTACTAAGTAGTGATAGCTCATGCATGGCGGTATGGGCAAGGATGTCTGTACTGTGAAATGGAAACTATTTGTTAATTTAGTTGTGTTTTTTGTAGTTTATATATTTAGTTGTGTTTTTTGTAGTTTATATATTTAGTTGCGTTGTTTTGTAGTTTATATATGATGTTGTGTTTTGTAATCTGTCTTCTATATTGTATTTCGTAAATTCTATTTGATGCGCGTAATATTGTTTGTTGAGATGAGTTGCGACGTTCGTCGCCGGGTGGGAGTGTCACGTCCAGTGATGTTAAACTAAAAACTTCTTTGACACTTACTAGGTTATGCCTGATTTTTTATACTTCTTTAGATTGCTGCAAATAGTGTATTTACTTAACAGAAATTTTTTGTTCTATTAGCCAT
>CANNZV010002291.1:0-56408 GCA_947561585.1 Caprella mutica | reverse complement strand
ATGGCTAATATATATATAAATGATATATTGGTATTTTCCCTAATAGATAATATTTAAGGTTATTCTAAGATTGATTTTTCTTTCTTGAAAGATGTTTGAGAGTTTTCTGTCATTTTGTAACCTAATTTTGGTAGAGTTTGTTTAAGAATAATATAATATTAATTTTAATTACTTGTTGCTTCCTAAAATAAGTGAATTTTACCGAAAAAAAAATAATAGAATATACAATACTATTTTTAGTTAAAAAAAGTCGATTGGTTCAGCGTTTTATGTGGAGCAAACTGTATTATAATGATCAATTAGTTATTCAGGATTCAATTTGCAGTACGTTTTCTGACACTTAATTGTTAGATTGGCAATATGCCGCTGTCGGAAAGTTGATTTCCTTCATTGGTAATTCAGTAGGGAATTTATAGGACTTCTATTCGAGTCTAGCTAGAGTGATAATGTTCAATTAAAGGTGTTTGGCACAGTGATATCATTGATTATTGATGTGAGTAATATGGACAGATAGAAACAATTGAACGTGCGTTATTGAATTTAGTAGGGTGGTTGAATTTAAAGTAAGTAAGTAAGGCAAGTGCTGGAATTAGATACTGTGGAGTGTAGAACTCCTCTACACTGAACTGCAACTAGTTCACTATAGAGAGTGTACTCTACTATAGAGGATATAGGAGATGAATATTTTATTAAGAAAAATATTTTCTTTCATTTTCAAATAAATTCATTTAAGATAGATTTTATTTTCTCAGAACTCTAGAAATAATGATGGTTCAATAGACATGACTTCTTTATAGAGGAGTTGCACTGGTAGAACTCCTCTTTCATGGAATATAACTTACCTAATATATAGAAATGCATAGAAAACTTATGGTCATTTGCAGCACACTAAACAAAATATGTTCACTATAGAGGTAATTTCACTATACAGAATTCTACTGTAATATAAAAAGAAGAAAAATAGTAATAATGTATATATAGAAAATTTATTTCAGTGGTTACTATTTTCTATACATGCATTATATTCTATGAAATATAATAATATATATTTTGAATCCTAACATCTTACAGACGGTCAGTGAATATTTGTTTGACCAGTTGGGCAGAATGGACGGTCTCTGGCTGAAGGCATTTAAATTAGGATGTCGGAAGCCATTCTTCAGAATCTGTGGCTTGCTCCCACATTCTACGGGAATTTTGTGGGAAAGGATTCAGGAATAGAAGAAATACTTTGATGAAAAAGATCTAAAGAAATTTGCAATAAACGATATCAGTAACCATGGATTGTAAATCACGTTGATGAGATTTTTAATTACTGACTGTTTTTAATAATGAGTGAATTTTACATAGATCAGTTTATTTAGTTATTATTCTATTTAGTTGATAATTCGAAAAAATTTAATGCCATGTATATTTTCATTTATTTTTTATTTAATTTCTTAATGGAAAAGAATAACAAATTGTTACCATTCTATTTAAATGATAACTTACAATTCGTAAAATTTAATATGATAATTTCTCATTTACTGTTACTTTATTTCTCTAACAGTAAAGAATAGATATTGTCAAAGTTATTGCTTTCTTTACTTACAACAATGTATAAGCCAGTACGTAAATATTTAATGCTGTACGATAACATTTAATGGCAGCTAAAACTTATAGAAGAGGATTATAACTTTATAATGAGGTTTTGATAAATGAGTTCGGCTGGAAGTTCTGGAGAGGAGAGGGAAAAATATTGGAGATATTAGATTTGCATTAGGTAGGTTATTTTTTTTTCAATATGGTAATTATTATAATTGCTCATTATATATAATTTTCTCAATCGTACAATAAATGGTGTAAAAATGGCTGATGACAGTTCACTAATATCACATTTCTAAAATGAAACCTTACTTATCCAATGCTTTTAGATAATTTAAATTATTTATCTGGGTAGGTACAAGATGACAAATTTTTAAGATTGAAAAATAATTATAAGTTAGTAAAATATGATTTGTGAAATTTACATCATACGGAGACTCTTGTTCGTTTTATCGATAACTTTTTAACAGTATAATATATATATATATATAGAAAACTTTTTTGATATTATTATTTTTTTATATGTATTCATGAATATTGTATTTTGGTATACATTTATTATAAAAATAAAAAGAAACAGATCTAGGAGATACAATATTTTGATTATTAATATAGTGAACTATAATTATCGGTAATAATCAATTTGTTCGTTGCTTTTATGTTGCATGATGCTTGCAGTCAAGAGATTAATTTATTTATTAATGGGTAGCTATATCAATAATCAGTGGTATCAATATTAGATTGATTGTTTTTATATTCCTTAATGATTCACTATGCAGTCGTATAAATCGGTTTTTGGTTAAAACCTTTTAACACTATCGGTGTAAAATATATGTTTTGAATATTCTTTTGAACTGTTCTATAGTTGTTGCGTACTTTTATTTTATCAGATGAAAAAAAAAAAATACTGATAGTAGCATGATGAAATCGAAGTGATTAATTGCTTAAAAGGCATTCCATTTCCACAACTTGAATAAAGATAAAGTTCACCATGCAATTTATACGAATTAGGGTCGGACGGGGTATCACTGCGCACAATCCTGTAAACTCTGTATTTACTCAAAAACTAAATGTACAAGAGAAACTAATTTTCTCGTGATGAAATAGTCATGAATGAGGATGGTTCTCAACCAGTTTCGATATAATACCTAAATAAATGAAATACTTATTGACAATTTTTCGTGCGCAACTTTTAGTGAGTGTAAAGGGATATCACTGCGCACATGAAGGGGTATTACTGCGATTGCATAAATATAGCACTTATCTGCCCGACCTAAATCCCTCCTCTCCCCATTTTTCTACCTATCCTTCCCTTATCTAAACCTCTGTCTTTATCATCTAAATATCCGTCTCCTCTCC
Source organism: Caprella mutica (assembly GCA_947561585.1). Classification (NCBI taxonomy): domain Eukaryota; kingdom Metazoa; phylum Arthropoda; class Malacostraca; order Amphipoda; family Caprellidae; genus Caprella; species Caprella mutica. The sequence continues at coordinate 53,465 of CANNZV010002291.1, read as the reverse complement.
CCATCTAAATTCCCCCCTTCCCCATCTAAATTTTCTCTCTCCCCCATTTATCCCCCTTTCCCCCCATCTAAATCCCCCAGTCCCAATCTAAATGTCTGTGTTTCCCTCTCTACATACCCTCTCCCCAATCTAATTGTCCCTTACCTTTTAAACAAATATTAAATTTCAATGAATCAACAAAAAATTTAACACTTAAATTTTACGTAATTAGTTAACTACTTATAGCAAGTCTTATTATTCGAACGTAGGTTTATTGTTAATCAATATTTAATTCAATAACCTCTCATCCCCAACCAATAATTACCCCCTCTCCCTATCTTAATACCTCCCACATCGAGTAGCATAGCTATTACTATCGTAGGTTAATTGTTAATCAATTTTAAAATTAAATAACACCTTATTCAATATTTATGCCTTTATTAAGAGCTAAAAACTCATTTTCTTTATATTTATTTACATACAAATATGGTTATTGATGATGCGCAGTGATACCCATCTACTCTAAATTTTCTGGGATATCACTGCGCACGGTTGTGGCGGGAAAACCGACCGTTAAAACTGGAGTTGAAAATTTGAAATAATGTAACTGTTAATGTTCGGTTCTAGAGTTATTGGACAGTTTGCGGGAATTAAATATCACCAGCGCAAACTTTTTCAGTTCGTTTTGAGAGCTCCACGTACATCGCGATTTAACTCTAGAAATATTCATAGGATAATGGTGTGTCATGATGTTTATGGGACAAAAAATGATGCTTGAAATAATGGGGCAATCAGATTTAGGTTAAAACAAGTGGTTTTAAAACTATAAGAGGTGCGGATTGATACCCCATAAAAGTGGTATGCGTAGTGATACCCCGTCCGACCCTACTGTATTCAATATAATTATTTAAGACTAAATACAGATAACATAAAATAGTTCTCATAATTATTCGATGAATCCATCAGAAGGTATACTATGTTTAGCATCAGGTATACCGTTCATATCAATCATGAAGATGACTTTGTAATAAGGCTTTAGTTCAATTTAGCGGATGTGCGAATGTTATCAAAGTAATCGCTGATTTAGTGGCCACCATCAGTGTAATGACTCGAGGTAATAGGGCTCTGACAATTCTGAATTACAACAACGACTCAATCGGCAGTTGATACCAAACTAATCTTTGGTCTTTGTGATGGAACATTTTTTAGACTTGAGAATGAAGAGGCGCTAGTAAAATCTTGTTAATTTATAAATGGGATAATTTACAGGTTGTCCATAACTATTTCTAACGAGTAATACACTAGAGAAATCTTTATATCTGCAATTCTAGGTATCAGAAAAATAATAAATCTGGGTAATAACCAGAGATCTGGATATTTTTTCAAACAATCTGAATAACAAAATAAAATCCTAATACTAATTTATAAAAATCCAAGTTATTCTAAAAATAACCAAAATTTTAGAGATCTTCATTGTATGTATATTGAATATTATATTTCGCAAAGATCATCCGTGGTTCGATATCTGAAAAACAACTAAATTCACCATCTTTGATATACGATGACTTAGAATTCTTCAATTCAAATTGGTCTTCATGTTCTTTAATTTATTCCTAGGGAGCCAATAAGAATTACTTATAAATCCGTTAAAGAAAACTGCATGTATAATATCAAAAAGGAAACTTTACTTTTTGTAGTGCTTGTGGATATTTTAACATTTGGACTATAAACGTGACGATATTTTTCATAGGATTTAATAAAATAAGAAATAAAAAAACATTGATTTGTGAAATTAATATCCTGCAATGACTTTATTCTATGGTAGTACATCACCACAGTGACTCTTTTGTCTGATAGTACATCACCACAGTGACTCTTTTCTCTGACAGTACAACATCACAGTGACTCTTTTCTCTGATAGTACATCATCACAGTGACTCTTTTCTCTGATAGTACATCATAACAGTGACTTTTCTCTGATAGTACATCATCACAGTGACTCTTTTCTCTGATAGTACATCATCACAGTGACTCTTTTCTCTGATAGTACATCATAACAGTGACTTTTCTCTGATAGTACATCATCACAAATTTCCAGGAAACTGAAACTTCGTGTTTCTATCGATAGTTCACTTTGCCAACATCAGAACTAGTAATTATTTATGGAACAACATCTGAATTATTTTTGAGGTGAAGTTGGTTGCTTTGTATTATATAACATTTTGAATCAATAGTAAAGGATGATATTCATGTGGACGTAAAGTTTCCATTACATCGAATGAAATACTTTCAATATCTTCAATTACCATAAAAATAAATTTATTTATAACTGATTAGTAACATTCTTGTTACTAATCATCTATCGAGAGATTCCTGTACAACAAACTACAATATTTTATTTAAACTCGTAGTACATAAGTGTTTTCAATTGACAATTCGATCAAAATGTATTTTTTTCAATACAGTGGCAAAACTGTTTAGAATAATATATATAATTATTGAAAAGAATTAAAAACATAGAATGATGTAATCGAGAGAAAAAAAGAACAGTTCAGCTTCAGTTAACGAAGAATAAAAAATTTATTCAGTTAATAAATGGAATAGTATTAACTACATAAAAAGTATTCCTAACAAGACTTCCTTCCTCAATTATTTTTATTAAAAATAAGTAAAACAATGTAACTCAATTAATTAGTTAAAACTGGAAAATATTATATATATTCATGAATTATTTACAGTCTAGCATATCATATTTTATTCATACATACATTTATACAATTAATTTTTATTTAAAACTATATTAATATTTAATAGATTTACTAGAGTTTTTTTTTATTGAAATCAATTAATGTTACATACTTACCACATTTGTTTCTGTAATGAAACTTTATTCAACTCATTGAAGCAGCAAAAAAGAAAGAAAAGATTTATTTATTGCTTGAAAGGATTTCCTACAATCAATTAGAATTATCATTATAATATCTAATAGTATAGACCAGTTATATCATTAATTCATTTATATATTTAATTTTTTAGCGCTGTTTTAGTGTTGTTTTAGAAGTCATGCAATTCATTCAATATCATCACTTCGCCCAAAACTTTCTAGCAGCATTATTTACCCTTCTTGAAAAGATATCTTAAAAAAAGGTGGTTGGTGCTAAAGGAAGAATTTGAACTCCTCCATGTTTTCTTTCTGTAAACTCCTAGAGAGTGGATAACGATATCAGCATCTTCGGCAGCTAATCCTGTTACAGTTTGGCGTGATGTTTCGGAGACTATATCCTCAGTCTTTCACGTCGTATTAAGCTTCCTTTTTCTCTGGAAAAAACAAAACATTCACTTTTCGATATCAAATATGAGAGAGAAAACTTCGTTCGGATATTTTTCAGGACGCAAAGATTTTTCCGTTGAAAATTGTTATCTATGTAGAAATATCTCTAAAAAAAATCCTTTTCAGTTTTTTATATTCCTTGAAATATTGTGTGAAACTTTTTGTAGATACATTTCATATTGATCTCCTTCTTAATTAGATATATTTTCGGTAATACTATGTACATAAAATGCATAAGACCGAAGATCTTTAATCAAATTATACATAAATTTCATAGCAAAATTGGTCTTTTTCATATTTGGTAGAAAAAGAAACTAACCGGAATTTTTTTTTTTTTTGGGGGGGGGGGGGGTCATCCCACGTTTCAGAAAAAAATAGGACAGGTTATTTTAAATTATGCAACTAAATACATTTTGTTTGTGTGACATTTTAGACTCAGGCACTAGTTTTTTTGAGAAAAAAGAAGATTTTATCAAACAGATCATTTGAAATAGTTAGAGGGTATTCAGATTTCTAACTATTTTCTAATTGTTGTCATATACACGTGTCCCACGTGGTTACATAGGAAGAATGTACTCTAAAAAGAACTGCAACATCAATGAACTGGGCGACAATGTCTCCTAAATTGGCTCTGATGTATTCTAGGGAAGGACTACCCAGGCAGCAAAACAACGTCGGTACGACATTGTATTAGCATTGTAACATTGTATCAAGGTCGTCTTGTTGTTTCACAATGTTGTGCGAACATCGATACAACGTTGTGAATTTAGTCAATCACATATTAACGTTGGCACAACATCGGACGAACATCGAACAACAATGTGAATTAAGTAGATCATTCAGCAATGTTCGTACAACATCGGATGGACATCAAATAACAATCTGAAATTAGTAGGTCATTCAACAATGTTCGTACAACATCGGATGGACATCGAATAACTATCTGAAATTAGTAGGTCTTTCAACAATGTTCGTAAAACATCGGATGGACATCGAATAACATTCTGAAATTAGTAGGTCATTCAACAATGTTCGTACAACATCGGATGGACATCGAATAACTATCTGAAATTAGTAGGTCTTTCAACAATGTTCGTACAACATCGGATGGACATCGAATAACAATCTGAAATTAGTAGATCATTCAGCAATGTTCGTACAACATCGGATGGACATCAAATAACTATCTGAAATTAGTAGGTCATTACACAATGTTCGTACTACATCGGATGGACATCAAATAACTATCTGAAATTAGTAGGTCATTACACAATGTTCGTACAACATCGGATGGACATCGAATAACATTCTGAAATTAGTAGGTCATTCATTAATGTTCGTACAACATCGGACCAACATCGAATAATAATGTGAAATTAGTAGGTCATTACACAATGTTCGTACAATATCGGACCAACATCGAATAATAATGTGAATTAAGTAGGTCATTCAACAATGTTCGTACAACATCGGATGGAAATCGAATAACTATCTGAAATTAGTAGATCATTCAGCAATGTTCGTACAACATCGGATGGACATCAAATAACAATCTGAAATTAGTAGGTCATTCAACAATGTTCGTACAACATCGGATGGACATCGAATAACTATCTGAAATTAGTAGATCATTCAGCAATGTTCGTACAACATCGGATGGACATCAAATAACAATCTGAAATTAGTAGATCATTCAGCAATGTTCGTACAACATCGGATGGACATCAAATAACTATCTGAAATTAGTAGGTCATTACACAATGTTCGTACAACATCGGATGGACATCAAATAACTATCTGAAATTAGTAGGTCATTACACAATGTTCGTACAACATCGGATGGACATCGAATAACATTCTGAAATTAGTAGGTCATTCATTAATGTTCGTACAACATCGGACCAACATCGAATAATAATGTGAAATTAGTAGGTCATTACACAATGTTCGTACAATATCGGACCAACATCGAATAATAATGTGAATTAAGTAGGTCATTCAACAATGTTCGTACAACATCGGATGGACATCGAATAACTATCTGAAATTAGTAGATCATTCAGCAATGTTCGTACAACATCGGATGGACATCAAATAACAATCTGAAATTAGTAGGTCATTCAACAATGTTTGTACAACATCGGATGGACATCGAATAACATTCTGAAATTAGTAGGTCATTCATTAATGTTCGTACAATATCGGACCAACATCGAATAATAATGTGAAATTAGTAGGTCATTACACAATGTTCGTACAATATCGGACCAACATCGAATAATAATGTGAATTAAGTAGGTCATTCAACAATGTTCGTACAACATCGGATGGAAATCGAATAACTATCTGAAATTAGTAGATCATTCAGCAATGTTCGTACAACATCGGATGGACATCAAATAACAATCTGAAATTAGTAGGTCATTCAACAATGTTCGTACAACATCGGATGGACATCGAATAACTATCTGAAATTAGTAGATCATTCAGCAATGTTCGTACAACATCGGATGGACATCAAATAACAATCTGAAATTAGTAGATCATTCAGCAATGTTCGTACAACATCGGATGGACATCAAATAACTATCTGAAATTAGTAGGTCATTACACAATGTTCGTACAACATCGGATGGACATCAAATAACTATCTGAAATTAGTAGGTCATTACACAATGTTCGTACAACATCGGATGGACATCGAATAACATTCTGAAATTAGTAGGTCATTCATTAATGTTCGTACAACATCGGACCAACATCGAATAATAATGTGAAATTAGTAGGTCATTACACAATGTTCGTACAATATCGGACCAACATCGAATAATAATGTGAATTAAGTAGGTCATTCAACAATGTTCGTACAACATCGGATGGACATCGAATAACTATCTGAAATTAGTAGATCATTCAGCAATGTTCGTACAACATCGGATGGACATCAAATAACAATCTGAAATTAGTAGGTCATTCAACAATGTTTGTACAACATCGGATGGACATCGAATAACATTCTGAAATTAGTAGGTCATTCATTAATGTTCGTACAATATCGGACCAACATCGAATAATAATGTGAAATTAGTAGGTCATTACACAATGTTCGTACAATATCGGACCAACATCGAATAATAATGTGAATTAAGTAGGTCATTCAACAATGTTCGTACAACATCGGATGGACATCGAATAAGTATCTGAAATTAGTAGATCATTCAGCAATGTTCGTACAACATCGGATGGACATAAAATAACAATCTGAAATTAGTAGGTCATTCAACAATGTTCGTACAACATCGGATGGACATCGAATAACAACTATCTGAAATTAGTAGATCATTCAGCAATGTTCGTACAACATCGGATGGACATCAAATAACAATCTGAAATTAGTAGGTCATTCAACAATGTTCGTACAACATCGGATGGACATCAAATAACAATCTGAAATTAGTAGGTCATTCAACAACGTTCGTACAACATCAGACAAACATCGAATAACAATTTGAAATTAATAGGTCATTCAACAACGTTGGAACAACATCGGAAAGCATCGAATAACAGTGAATTAGGTAGGTCATTCACCAATGTTGGTACAACATCGTACGAACATAGATTAATATTTTGAATTTAGTAGGTCATCCATCAATGTTGGTACAATATCGGACGAACCTCTATAACTAATGTGAATTATATTGTTCATTCACCAATTCTATGACACAGCGGATGAACATTGCCTGTTTTATCCCCTTATTTAATAAAGAGCAATATGTGAAGATTTATATATAATTTTTTTTTGTTTGTAACTTCTTTAGAAATAATAATCAATGTTCATTTAGATGAAATTCGTAAAGTGGCTACGAGATTTTGTACATAAATGTTTTTTTTTTTTAAATAAAGAAGATAAGTAAAGTGTATACGCTTCAACTATAAATATAATTGCCATTGAACAATATTATCTATTTGTGAGAAACTGTAGTGTGAGATTTTGAGCACTTAATAAATGCCGTCATTTATGACGGGCACCGGTACACTAGTAATGTAAATCCCACCTATATAATAAAACCCCAGAAACATTTATTTACTTATTTACTTATTTGCTTATTTATTTATTTATATATTTTTTTTTGTCCGTAATTTCTCCTATCTAAAAACATTAACTAACAATTAAATTTCTTTATGGCAAGCTGTATCATGAATACAGACTGCTAAAATAATAATAATGCAGAGAAATTTTTTCTTCATTTTGGAGTTTATAGAAAAATATAAATATTTTGAAAATTATTAATAATAATGTAATCATGATACGCACGGGATTAAATTTAATTATTTAATTCTTATGTTTTTATTTCAATGAGAGAGTACACTTTTAACGGGTTAAGAGCCAAAATTGAAACTTTGAAACACGTTATTTTTAACGGGAAAATACACTAGTAACATCCCAGCAAACATGAATGTATCTATTCGATGTCTATACGACTCTGTGAAACCTCTCTTCCGACATCGAATACCAGTAACAAATTAGACATGGTGACATCAAGTAGACATCAAACCGATATCCGTTTGCACCGCTAAACCGCATCACATCAAGTATATTTGGCATCGAAGCGATACCGTTATACAGCGTTGAATAGAAAGATAAATTACGACATCCAACATACATAGGGATTCTCCATCGAACAGACGCCTAATTATATATCTAATATGCTTCGAAACGATATCCACTTGCATCCAATAAATAAATAAATTAAAATTGAAAACCTTTACTTCAATGATATAACGTACTGTACGTTTAGATGCATATCAATTTGATTAATTTTACATAATGTTATATATAAATTAAATGGGAAGAAATGAAGTGACGTGTCCGGGTATCGTTCGTGGGTCCAACCATCGTCGTGCCTGTAGCTCTGTCACTTTGCCACCGTGAATGCATTTGACTAAAAATTTTTTGATATTAAACTACCCGGAGATACTTGAAGATATTTTAAAGTGAATAGAACAATATATACAAGCACCGCTTTTATAACCAAAATCACAACTTATTCTTATTACAAATAGTAATGAGTTGGTCATATTTTTATAAAATTGTAACTCCTTGAAAATTTGGTTCTCTATGAGTTCAAATTAAAGAAAATGTTTAGAGGCCACGACTTAGAATAAAGATGAAAGCTCTGTGATGAAAGTTCAAAGTAATGAATGCATTAATTAAAATTTGACCATAGATTAACTCTCACTCAGTAAATATAGGTCATAATAGTTGAGTAATTAGTCTGATATTTTGACTTATATAATTGTGTTTCATTGAACAATCAGGAATTTTGTGCTCTGTGAAATATTTTTAGCAATAGGGTATATGTTCCAAGTTATTAATAGGGTCTATATTTTTTTGAACACGTGATAAAGGAAAATATAATCATTATTATTAAACCACTATTTAATTAGTAACATAATAGCTGAAGGTATGATACCATTTGAAATAAAAGTTAAATAATAGGTAGTTATTATATATAGATTTATTGAGTCCGATTATCACTTTAAGTTTGATGATCTATAATGTGAATCACTGAATTTTAATAGTCTCATTTGCAGCTTTTGGCACTAGGTGAAAGCTCAAGTTATCGGATATGGGGTTCCGCATTTTACGTAGAAAAATTATTTATGTATTAATTTCTATTTCTAAAATTGTATTTTACGTACTGGTATCATGGATACCAATTTAGGTAAGAATTTAATAATGATAATTATTATATTTATTTCTTACATATTCGAAAATGTGGAACCGTCCGATAACAGAGAATTTACTCTAAAATGGAACATGTTAAATAGCCCACCAACTTTTAATTATTGACGTTAAGTAGAGGTTTAACCAGAGGCCATGTCGCTGACGTCAAAAGGAAATGAAATACAAGGGACTGGAAGAAGCAGTCAGAAAAGAAAGTGGCTAGATGGACAAAGTCACGAAGCTCATGGATGCTGAAAAGCTACTCCGTGATTGCTGTCACTTACCTAGTAATGTGGCTGCACTCAAGGAAGGAAGAGGGAAATGAAGAGGAGAGGTGATAGTAAATGAAATCTACGAGCCTACCTAACACAAAATCTAAGACCTCGTACGTAATTGTAGAGCGCTATCCTCTTAAACTGCATGGAGAGTTAAAAACACTATATACATGGTAAATATAAAATAGACAATACATAATCCAAACTACAACAGTTTGGACGCCACCCCCTTCTCTTCTATTCACCAATGACAGCTTCAGGAGCCCCTCCGGGCTTATTTACAATAAGCAGTTTAGATAGATTCATCACATTAAATGCAGCCATCGAAAAATCACTTGATTGGTTATCCATTTCGTTTTCACAGTACTGGAGGAACATTGTTCAACAACCGATGTTCCAATATCGCTTACTTTTCGTTGATCCAGTTCACAATCGCACCAGCGTGCCAATGCTCAATCGTAAACTTACAACTGCCGTAGTCCCCTATAAGTGTATTAATTATTGGGAATAGTTTAAAGGGAGCACTACATATGTTATATAGAAAGCTACAATCCAATTGAATAGAAATTATTCTTACATTTCTATACGTATTATAAAACAGGAAGATAAGATAATGAATTTCCAAATTTGAAACGATTTTTTAAAACTACGTATCGGTTTTCGCACTTCTGGTCGAAGTATAAATTCATATATCGTTTGGAAACAGACATGCTGACGTCAAGATGATGCTGTTAAAACCATGAATAGGTTTTCGTGTTTCTACTCGGAGTGTAAATTCAGATATCATTTAGAAACAGACATTCTGATATCTACTATGAGTCGAAATGGTTGCTAAGTCGATACCCACCGTTAGCGCTACGAATTCGACAGCAAACGGCATCGAATCGACATTCATATGTTTGTTGGGATATAATATATCATTTAATAACGTTAGTAGAAGATCTGACAGGCATTAGTAAGCAAGGAGAATTTACTTGATTTTATTATGTAATTTTACAACAGCATTTTAACATACGGTACTTTATAGTGATGCGATTCTAGTAGTCTGATAGTACATTATCACATGGTCTCTTTTCTCTTATAGTACATCATCACAGTGACTCTTTTCTCTGATAGTACACCATCGCAGTGACTCTTTTCTCTGATTGTACATCATCACAGTGACTCTTTTCTCTGATAGTACACCATCACAGTGACTCTTTTCTCTGATAGTACACCATCACAGTGACTCTTTTCTCTGATAGTACACCATCACAGTGACTCTTTTCTCTGATAGTACATTATCACAGTGACTCTTTTCTCTGATAGTACATCATCACAGTGACTCTTTTCTCTGATAGTACATCATCACAGTGACTCTTTTCTCTGATAGTACATCATCAAAGTGACTCTTTTCTCTGATAGTACATCATCACAGTGACTCTTTTTTCTGATAGTACATCATCACAGTGACTCTTGAAATATAATAGCTGAAACTAAATTATCAGATAGGTAATATTTAAAAATAATAGTTAATAAATAACAACTAGATAATTAACGTATACATCTTTTTTTATTTCTTTAGGTACCTGTTTTGTTATACAATTATTCAAAAAGGGATATTGCGTCATTTCTTTGTTTAAAAACAATGAAGCTGCAACACTGCTAACCTATCCGAATTCCTGCAATTTACAGTCAGTGTTAGTTTTCGGAAAAAATAGGGTGAAACATGACAGAATAAATAACAATTATAAATCCAAATGAATATAAACTATATTTATTTTTAATATACGTAGATATTATTCTTTTGTTTTCTCTCTGTCATTAGAAAATTATTATTCAACTGTAGATTGCGACATTTCTTATGCTATAAACAGTGGAATGGCAACACCGCTTTATAACCGTTTTCCCGCTTTTCGAAATAGCGTTCAGTTTTCAGCCGAGATCAATGTGAATCATTTCGATCTGTGTTACTTCATCTGCTACAAAACTTCTTGTGTTAAAACCTAGAAAAAATATTTAAAAAGCAATTATGTCTCTTAGGAACTATTATAAAATAAAAAAATCTTGTAGTGACTTTGCAAGTGAACTTTTAAGTGAAATGCTCTTCCTCTTCTCGGTCTGTCCCTCGGACTCCCAAGACAATAAGTAACCCTGTCATTGAACAAAGTGAGAATATTATGAAAACAACACTGAAAATAATGTTGATGTGCACACATTGAATGAACACCTTTCAGAGAGGTGTTCCACAAATTTTTCAGATCAACCAGATAAATAAGCAGTCATGATACCGGTGATACATACCATTCATCATCATACCTGTAACCTATTCAGTGTACTAGTTAAATGTGTGTATGTGTCTTGCTCCAGTTTGTATTTGGTGCACTGAACTACTCTGATTTTTTCAAAAATCTGATAGGTAGTAAATAGGTAGGTAGCTGCCAACATTTTTCATCAATTTGTCTATGGTACCTAGTCCTACAACATTTTTCCAGTTTCTCCTCCAAATATTAATGGTATACCTAAACCTAGGTATATGAATTACCTAATATCTACCTAGCTAAATATCCTCCATCATTGCAGGAATTTTTTTATTAGAGAAATTGAAGCTATCTCTCGAGATATCTTTGAAATTTACCACCAAATACAATCTGGGTCTTGCTTCCATACTCTTATAAATTCATAATTTTTCCATTACTCAGTCTGTATTTGGCAATCTGAACTCTGAATTAAATTTGATAGGCTAACTTAGATGAAAACTCGGTCTGTATTTGGGCTTGGCCCAGACTCCCAGTCTGTATTTGACAGTATTTCGTGGTAAATTCCACCGAAAAATAGGTGCTTTCTGTAAAAAGTCAGTGGAATTTTTTGCACCAAATACAGACCGGGACTTGGCGATGAACTCTACTAATTATTCCTAGAATTTAGGTCAGAATGTATTTTTTCAGAATTTTTCCCCTCTGTGTCTGATAATAATATCAGGGACCTCTGCCAAGGTCCCTCTCTGGGACCTCTGCCAAGGTCCCAGACCCAAGGTGGTGGATTTTTAGCTATACCTATTTATTCCCCAGTCTGTATTTCGGTGGAATTTTTTCCCCTTTAAAAATAATATTGTGACAAAGTCTTTTGATTTTTAGCTATTTATTCCTATGTTACCATTAATTTTTGATGGATAAATTGTGAAAATGTTGGTGGATCAGCAAATTACTGGAAATTTATGGTGGATTTTTTCAGCTTTTTTGAAAAAGTCAGTGGGATTTTGTGCACCAAATACAAATTAGTTTATTCCTATGATATAATGATTACCATTAATTGTTGGTGGATTAATAAAGAAAATGTTGGTTGATCCCGAATCTTGATCTGTATTTGGTTCACAAGTCTCACTGAGACACTGACTTTTAAAAAAACTGAAAAAATCCAACATAAATTTCCAGTAGCTAATTGGACTAATTCAGCTGATCCACCAAGATTTTCTCAATCTATCCACCGTAATGAATGGTACCTAACATTCTAACATAGGAATAAATAGTTATTAGGATGGGTAAGTTCCGTGTTATCGCACTATTCCATATTTTCAAACACGTAAAAAACTTTATATAATAATCATTATTCAACTTTTATTTCAATTGGTATCCATGATACCAATTAGAATAGAAGTTAAATAATAATTATAGAGATCTACCAACTTTCCAAGTAGCTAATAAAATAAAGCATGTCCAAACTCGCCATTTTAATGGCGATTTTGTGACAGTTATTTTGAGCCCTTCAATTGCAAATGGCGAGTTTTATCTATTTTTCTCCTATGCTACAATACATGTTTTAAAGTATGGACAAAGTCGCCACTTGGCACTTGCCAGTATATTGGCAACTTTTGAGGGTTTAAATGAGTTGAAAAACATGTAAATAACGATTAAATCACTCCCAAAACAGTCTCAAGAGATACACATGCATCAGACTAAGAGCATAAACTGCACAATGATGTTTCCAAGTGTAAAATCTTTAGTAGAGAGTCAAATTTCTCCTTTAAATTATCTTAAATGTGGCGACCTTGTTCCATTTTCTCACTAAACTTGTGACTTTCCTGCCACACCTTGAAACATGGACTACAATGTTATTTTGGAGAGAATTTATGAAAAATTTATCATTTTGGAGAGAATTTGTTGAATTTTGGAGAGAGCTGGAGAGACAAATGGCGAGTTTATGAGAGATGCTATTTTACTTGGCCGGGCGACTTTGCCAGAATATTATTTTCAAAGGGGCTAAATTCTAGTGACGATGACCCCAGTCTGCAGAATATGGGATGTTTTTAACATTTTCTATGCGAACAATTCCTAATTTCCTCCTATATTTACATGTATTTTACATTTCTACTGAGAAAAAGTCTAAATATTATAATATAGAGGATTTCTTGGAGAACAGTTTACCAGTTCCTGCAGTCGCCAGTCTGGAATTCTACTGACATATCGATGAAATTTACCATAAAATATAGACTGGATTTAGGTTAGATCAGCCAAATTAAAATTATTGCAAATTCTTAGTGAATTTTTTAACCTTTTTAAAAAAAGTCAGTGGGATTTTGTGCACCAAATACACCAAATTGTATTTGATGATAAATTCCAATGATATGACGACAGATATTCAATTTCTCTAATAAAAAAATTCCTGCAATATCGAAGGATATTTAACTATTAATTCCTATATTAAAGTATATTATCATTAATTTTTGAAGGGGAAACTGGAAAAATGTTGGAGGACTAGACCAGTCACCAATTGATGAAAAATGTTGGCAGCTATTTCTCAGATTTTTGAAAAAGTCAGAGGAGTTCTGTGCACCAAATACAGACTGGATTTTTGAATACTGAAGCCAGTGTGCATTTGAATGATTTGATGATCATTTCAACTGATATTTGGGAAGATTGAACTAAACTTCAGAAATATTCTATTTTGATCATTCATATATTTACAGATTAATTTGGTGTTTTCCTTTATATATTTACTTTCAGTCCATTCTTTTATTGCAGTCAATTATCTTTTAACAAGTAACCAAGTTTGTTCTTTTTTTGCAACATTGTAATTTGACTTTGTAAATTACTCAATTTAGATAATATCAATCCATTCTTTTTGGCAACATTGGAAGTTACTTAATTTACTCTCAGTCTGTTCTTTTTGCAACATTGTAAGTTATTAAATTTACTATCAGTCCATTCTTTTTGCAACATTGGAAGTTACTTAATTTACTATCAGTCTGTTCTTTTTGCAACATTGTAAGTTATTTAATTTACTATCAGTCCATTCTTTTTTGCATCATTGGAAGTTAATTAATTAACTGTATTATACTTTTAAAAAGTATCTGGTATCAACTTGGTATTGGTATCGGTTGCCAGAATTTTAAAGTAACTGTAATTGGTAATGGTATCGGTTACTAATATGATATCGGTGCATATCTACTTATTTACTATCAGTCCATTCTTTTTTGCAACATTGGAAGTTAATTAATTAACTGTATTATACTTTTAAAAAGTAACTGGTATCAGACTTGGTATTGGTGTCGGTTACCAGAATTCTAAAGTGACTGTAGCTACTTGGTACTGGTATCGGTTACTAATATGTATTGGTGCATCTCTACTTAATTTACGATTAGTCTGTTCTTTTTTGCAACATTGGAAGTTGTTTAATTTACTATCAGTCCATTCTTTTTTGCATCATTGGAAGTTAATTAATTAACTGTATTATACTTTTAAAAAGTATCTGGTATCAACTTGGTATTGGTATCGGTTGCCAGAATCTTAAAGTAACTGTAATTGGTAATGGTATCGGTTACTAATATGGAATAGATGAATATCTACTTAATTTACTATCAGTACGTTCTTTTTGCGACATTGTAAGTTAATTAATTAACTGTATTATACTTTTAAAAAGTATCTAGTATTGGACTTGGTATTGGTATCGGTTACCAGAATTCTAAAGTGACTGTAGCTACTTGGTACTGGTATCGGTTACTAATATGGTATTGGTGCATCTCTACTTAATTTACGATTAGTCTGTTCTTTTTTGCAACATTGGAAGTTATTTAATTAACTATCGGTCTGTTTTTTTTTTCACATACAAATATCTTTCAATCAGTTAGATTATCAAAGAAATTGTCTGATTTTTATGCCTAGCTATTGCTTATTGGTGAACTTATGATTAATTTATTAATTCAAGTAGCTATCATTATATAATATTAGTCATTAATATAATTGTATTTTTATGTATATAAATGTATGAAATCAAAATTTTGTTTATATGCTGTTCAGGGTTTATCAAGGTAGGTTTCCTCCAAAGTGGGAAACTGAAAACCATTTGGGGGAATCCTAAATTAGCTATTCTTATTACTTATCCAAGGACTTTATGATGTCTGTATCCTCCTTTGATTTATAATTAATAATTACTTTACCAATCAACATAGCTAAAATTCCACTTGACTTAGCTAGAATATTACTCTTAAAGGGAAAAAATTCCATTTACAAGTCACAGTTGGTGGAATTTACCATGAATTATAGTCTGGGCTATGTCTAATCTAAACGACTGAATGCGTTTTGCAATGTCTGTTAACGTTTCTTGTAATTATTCAATTTACTTATACAGATGAAATACATTTTGTTTTTATTAAATACTTCTATTCATTTGAATAGTGATAACAGTTTAAATTATTTTGCATGTGTAAGGTGTTGGTGGAAATGCTCCTTGTACTACTTAATTTCTATTTTAATCCTTAATGAAGATCTAAATGTTAATTATCCTTTTTATTTCAGTTATGATCCTTGATGTCTGTATTCTCAACACCCATCAGCATGGCTGCTCCACCCCACTCAACAGCAAATAGAATGGCGAATGTAGCTACATCTTATCGACACCTTGATATGACATCGATAGTCCTACTGCAGGAGATAAATGTAAGATGATGCACATTCAATGATTAACAGCCTTGGTGCTCATGATGTAACCTATTGAGATCCATGGTACCTTGTCTGTTGTTATTTGTGTACATCTCTTAACTGAACTACTAGCAGTTTCTTCATGAAATCACACATCTCTTGATATATTTCACTTGATAAGTGTAAGTATTGCAACAAGCATTACATGCATCCCCTTGAAATCGAGGGAATATCCATTCACTTTCATATTTCCATTCCCTCGTTAATGAGGGGATAACTGTTTTGATATTCCCTTTCTCTTCCCCTAGGGAAGATTCCAGGAATATTTATATTTTAATTCCCTCTTGTTCCCCTTGATATCGAGGGAATATCCATTCACTTTCATATTTTTATTCCCTTGTTAATGAGGGGATAACTGATTTGATATTCCCTTTCTGTTCCCTTGATATCCAGGGAATATTTATATTTTTATTCCCTCTTGTTCCCCTTGATATCGAGGGAATATCCATTCACTTTCATATTTTCATTCCCTTGTTAACAAGGGGATAACTGTTTTGATATTCCCTTTCTGTAGAGTTGATATTGAGGCAATATTGTGTATGATATTCCCCAATATTGACACAATATTGGGGCAATATTGTCCTAATAATTTTTGCTTCGTGGGCCTCGTTTGAAAATGATGAAACAACAATGTTTCAACGTTGGGTAGCAACGTTGTATTAACCTTGTCAAATTATGTCTATCCTACGTCGCAGGCGAACGTTGGCACTATGTTGTTTCAACATTGTAACAGTGTCGTTTGGAAATGACGAAACAACATTGTTTCAACGTTGAATTAACAACGTAGTTTTAACCTTGTGTTTTAATGTCTAAACAAAGTCGTAATCGAACATTGGCACGATGTTGTTTCGTCATTGTATCAACATTGTACAGATGTCGGAACCCAAACATAAGTTTGGCAACCAACGTAGTTCGAATGTTGTCTTTCGACGTCGTATTTTTTTCCAAAAACCGACAACGTTGAAAACTGATGTTGTACCAACGTTCATACAACCAATAAACGATGCTCAGCCAACATCGTGACGACGTTGTTTTGTCATTGTATCAACATTGTACAGATGTCGGAAAACAAACATAAGATTGGCAACCAACGTTGTTCGAATGTTGTCTTTCGACGTCGTATTTTTTTTCCAAAAACCGACAATCAGACAACGTTGAAAACTGATGTTGTACCAACGTTCAGACAACCAAGAAACGATGCTCAGCCAACATCGTGACGACGTTGTTTTGTCATTGTATCAACATTGTACAGATGTCGGAAAACAAACATAAGGTTGGCAACCAACGTTGTTCGAATGTTGTCTTTCGACGTCGTATTTTTTTTCCAAAAACCGACAATCAGACAACGTTGAAAACTGATGTTGTACCAACGTTCAGACAACCAAGAAACGATGCTCAGCCAACATCGTGACGACGTTGATTTGCTGCTTGGGTAGACTCTGTAAAACACAAAGTTCAGAGGATCAAAGACCTGCCTGACAATTGGAGGAGAGGCTAGAAATATTTTCACACTATTTCCATTGTGGTAAAGTGACTGTAGGAATCTTTGTTTTTATATTCATTTATTTATTGGAATAAATATTTAATTATTTTGAACATATCATGTTATAAGCTATATATTGGCTTATATTAGTATCATTTTCATATAATCATATGAAGGGCCACAAGCCAAAGTCTCTTAACCGCAAAAATCGGGTTGCTCAAGGTAAAGTCTCTTAAGCGCTTAGCACCAGTGAAAACGGTTACAATCTTGATGTGCTAAGCGCTTAACACTCACGTAAAACGGTTGAAGTTAGCGGCAAACAAGAGTCTCTTAACCGCATCTCATTGCATAGAAAACGAAGCGCAGGCATAGAAAACGAAGTATATATATAGCTAATTATTGCAATGTTATTTATGGGAGTGTATATATACAATAATTATGGATAATGAATTGTAATAACTATTCATGTAATAAAAAAGTATAGGTTTAGTCCGGAAAGAATGATTCATTCGATGAAAAGTACGTACATTGAATCAGGAATATCAATAAACCATTAGGTATAAAAAATAATATTTTTATTAATTTTAAAACTACCTATGTATTTATTGATAAACTCATTCAGTTCCTTGAAATATATTTGGAGTAGATACAGCTTATGCTGTGAATCTGAATATAGTATAAAACACTTAGCCGAACTATTTCTCAAACAATTAAATCTGTTTGAAGATACTGGAATCTACAAACAGTTTTTATAAAGGGTTTGAAACTGTATACCAATCATTACGCTTAGCTTTTGTTTCTCAACCCTTTATTACCGCCTAATTCGGCACGAATTTCAAGACCATTCTATTGTGCTTTAGATCTGTTACACTGTAGAGATTTGAAATTAGAAATACCTATACCTAGTTTAAATTGTAAATCTAGGTCCAAAAACTCATTATTAACATTGAGAATCCGCTCGAAATATGTTTGTATAACAAAACCTCTTCATCAGGTAAGTCGTCACTCGTCTCTTGATATTTTGAGTTTGAAAATGTACCTGGGCTAAGCCAATCTACCTAATTAGGTAGCAAGATTGGTAGTTTAATTTGTTTTATATCCTGAAGTACCACTTAGCTATGGCTTATAAGCTAAAATTACAAAATAGTAGGAAGGTATATAGGTAGCTATTACCTAGGTATGTCATGTTTCAGAGGCTTGAAAATTGTAGGTACCTAAGCCAATTTTAGAGCCAAAAAATTTCACAAAAATTCAGAGCTAAGCCAATTTAACTTATTTTGTAGATTTCAAGCCAAAATTAACATAGGAACATAAGAAATAATTTAAAATTGTATGCCAATTAGGTACCTAGGTATACCTACTTATCTGAGTAGGTATTGACCTTTTGAAATCTAAGACAATTATATAGTTGGCTTTAACTGACATACCTACCTACTCTAAAACAGATAGGTACGTATCTAAAAGCTGAGCGGCGCACACCAGTACGGCGCACCACTGTACATTCTATTAGAATTAATTCAAAATTTAAAGCCAATTAGACATATCTGAGATTTGACCATTTCAAATATAAGCTAATTAATTGGCTTTAACTGACATGCTCTTATACATGGAGTCTGTATTTCATGGTAAATTCCTCTGACATGTCGGTGGAAGTTTTCTAGCAAAGTTGGTGGATTTTTAGCTATTTATTCCTATATTATCATTAATTTTCGGTGGAAAAATGTGTAAAATCACTAAAATGTTGGTGGATCAGCCAAATTTATGGTGGATTTTTTCAGCTTTTTCGAAAAGTCAGTAGAATTTTGTGGACCAAATACAGACTAGCCGGGCCAGTTAATAAACTTTTATATAAACCCCAGCCCCAGGTACTAACTACCTTGTGGCTCACTGACTAGTACCTATTAAAACTTATGTCTATCCATGATAATATTTCAAAAGATAAAAATCAGATACCTATTCCTAATTGGCTTAAAATTATGAATTAATTCCTATGTTCCAACTTCCAATGTTAATTTTTGGCTTGAAATCTTCAAAAAAAAAGAAAAATGAGCCAAATTGGCTTACAACTTACCAGCCTCTGAAATATGGATGATTTGGATGTCCATTCTTGCTATTTTATTTGTGGGTTAATGACAATTATTTTGAGCAAATTAAGAAGTTCGGGCCTTCATTGCAAATGTAGATATCAATCTGTATTTGGTGCACAAAATTCCACTGACTTTTTCTAAAAGTTGAAAAAATACACCAACAATTTCCAATAATTAGGCTGATTTTCTACTAAAAAGTGAAGATTAATGGTTACATAGTTAGAAATACAGAGCAGCAAGAGCTAGAAATCCACCAACTTAGCTAGAATTTTATTTTCAAAGAGGGCAAAATTCCACTGACACGTCGGCGGAATTTACCATAAGATGCAGTCTGGTTCAGGCAGTAGAGACATTTCTCCTAGTTATTCTTGCCTCTGGGTAGTCCTACAATTAGTACGATCATACAATGTTTTTTAGGATAGAATTTATGACAATTTGAGCCTAGCTCAGGCTAGCTTAAGACCATAGTAAAATAGTATATCTCTTTGTTTAATAAACTCTCCATTTGTCTCTCCATTTCTTTTCAAAAATCACCAAATTTCTCTCCAAAATGACCAAATTATCATTAAATCTCCCCAAAATAACATTTTAAATGTAGTGTAGCATAAGAGAAAATTAGATATTTCTCTCCATTAGCAATTGAAGGGCTCAAAATATCTAAGTCTGGCACAAACTCGCCATTAAAATGGCGAGTTCGGGGATATGAATGCGCTTTGCAGACTGGATGACTCAGGATGAGTAGTATCCAATTATCTGTTTCTTGTTTCATTATTAAATATTCAGTGTAGCTATATTATATAGGTAGGTTTCTAGGCACTATCTGTAATTTTGTAAAAACAACTTGGTATTATAAATTTAATTTATGTACCTAATACAGCTAATATCAATATCTAAGCAGAGTTAAGGCTGTTATTTATAACTCAAAAATTTCAGATATCCTAGCCCATTCTGCATAATGTAGCTTCTTTCAGTGACTTCAGGGTCTCCTGACTTTCAGATATTTTAATTTGATGAGAAGTTGAGCTCATGCTATTAAGCTCAGCTTATCAGCAGATTCCCAGTCAGTTAGCAGAAAATGGGACATTTTTAAGATTTTCTGAAATTCTGTGTGAACAATCTCTAATTTTCTACTATATTTACATGTAGTTTACTGAGAACTGAAGCCTAAATAGAGGATTTATTTTTGAACACTTTATAGTTCTCTAATGGCATATCTTGCCAGATTCCCAGACTGTACGAACTGGTAAACTGTTCTCCAAGAAATCTTCACCTCTTATTTTGCTATTTGTTCTCGACTTGATAATGTAAAATAGTAAAAATACATGTAGCTAAATATAATTAGTATAGGGGGATATGATTATTAATTCATATTAAGGATTGTTGTCACAGGAAATGTTGAGAATGTCCTATATTTTGCAGACTGAGATGTGGGCAGAATCTATCAACTTGTTACCATAATATCTTGGTCTTTTCTCCAGCCTTTGAAGAATAGTTAAGACTGATGGGCATTAGCTAAAATTGATTACTTACTACATAGACCAAGAGTATGATAGCATGGGAATTTTTTAACATTTTCTGTACTTACAATGTTTAATTTTCTTATATTTACATTTATTTTACAATTTACTGAGAACAGAAAGCAAACTAGAGGATTTCTTGAACACTTTACCAGTTCTTACAGTGTAGCCAAAGGATACTAGTTATTATTTACTTTAAGTTTTAACCTAGCTACTTACCTAGTCACTTTTTGTTTCTTTCACAGTTAAATATAGTTTTTCCCCTTTGAAAATAATATTCCAGCAACGTCGGTGGATTTCAAGCTATTAATTCTTATGCTTACTATTAATGCTTATGTTTATCATTAATTAATGTTTACTATTAATTAAATTGGAAATAAGCTATTGGATTTTTTTTAGCTTTTTGAAAATGCAAGTGGGTTCTTGTGGACCAATTACATACTGGGTTATGTCCAAAAGTTTGTTGTTATATTGATAATTCAACATTTAATTTCAAATATTTATTTGTGCTAAAATTTGAACTAATTCTTCTAAGCAAATATTGCTATAAATAATAGTCTGAAAACCACTATCAAAAATTATTTAGGCCAACAAATTAATTTTACAAACTAAATACTCTTTATTATGAAGTTTCCATTAATTTAATTTTATTAAATTATTAAGCTTAGAGAAGCTACACCCTAAAATAAAAATACCTAAGTACAAAAAATAAAACCAACATAATTGGGAGAATTAACACTCCAAACTATTGATTATTGACTTTTTGAAGTATGTCTGAATATGTTATTTGTATGTATTAGGTAAATTATTATTTTAATTGTAAAATCTAGATTACAGTGATTAGTTTAATAATGATATTCTTTGTTAAGTAGAACATACCTAAGTAGTATGTTGTTGAAGTATTGGCTACTAGAAAATAATCTATGGTGCTGTTTGTCAGTGTCTTGCAAAAAGTTCAAAATACAATAAAATATGGCTGGTAATAGCTACCAGCCAATAGTGCTCACACCACTGCATAACAGCTTACTTAGGCAAATAGGCAGTATTTGCTCCACAGATGGAAATATTTAAATTGGGAATGGAGTGTTGAGGCCCACTTTTGAAAATTAGGACTTTACTGATGAATTGATTACCTAACTCCGAAGTTTTGCAGATTTCAAATATTAAGATTGAATTGATGCAAATTTTATAAAACGAAGTATTTATCCTCCAAAATTCATTTGTTGGTCAGCAGAATTTTTCAAAGTGGGGTCATGGCTTGTAACTTGTAGCCAAAATGTTGATGAGTAATAAGTAAAATTTGAAAATGGGTTTCATTTCTTTCGTGCCACCCAGTATATTACAGATTTTTTAAAATAATTTTTTATTTTGGTGTATCAAATATTGATGAGATATTACATAGCATACTTTATAAGTTTGGGTGAGATAAGAATGATGAGTTTAGGTATCTTAACATGCTTTCAGTAAAACCTATATTGTTAGTTAAATAGCCAATTTAATTTGGATAGAACTGGAGTACCAAACTTCGATCCATATTACTAATTGAAGTATAATTATGAGCAAAATGCTTAATAAGTCCAGTATTTTCATTTTCAAAAATATATATATTTGAAATTGCTAAAGAATTTCTCTCCATTCTAACATTGAAATGAATTTGAAAATCCTCAGCTAAAGAGTTAATTTGTAGATTCATGTACATAATAACAGTCTTACCTATTGAGAGCATCAAAGCAAGTAAAGTAGCTACTTATAATTCCAATTTAATCATTTTTCACTAAATCCTATCATCGTCTAGGGTATTCTACTATTCCATCTCACTTTCCTGCAAACTTTGATCTAACATAAGAACCAATTCAGGAAGAAGCTCCATACTTATACCATCCTAAGATATCATTTCGATAATGATGTGTACCTATTTTCAATCTTGTATCTCTGGTGGTTAATCATTTAACAGCATACATTTACTAAGAATTAGGGTAATTGCATCGCACTTGTGGGGTAAATAATCGCAGTGATATTATTCCGACGCTAAATTTAATAAGTTATTGTCTATAAATGTGTGATTGGTTTATCTGTCTAAAGATAGTGATTTCATTCAAACTTGCAAATATTTTGCATTGGCTACAGTTATCTAAAAAAGATGTATTTAAATTTCAACTATGAATTAAAATATTTGGAAAATGAAATAGAAAATATGACTACTAAACAATTATTTAGCTTATATTCATAAACTTGAAACTCCTTTTTTGTTTTTTGGTTATGGCGGCAATGGGCCATAATGATACGATTTTTAGTGTAGCTACTTACTGGTAGTCAAGTTATTGGTATAAAAATATTCTGAAAAGCTATTCATTTTTGGCTTAAGAATAGGACAGTTGATAATAAAGGTCAACTTAGAGAACAAAAACTTTGAAACCATTTAAAGAAGGAATCTTATGATTATGCAACCTGTTGAAAATATTTTAAATTTTATGTATTGATAATTAAATACAGTAGCTATAATTTATCAATATGCTGTGTGTTGTGTGTCATGAACAGTTAAATTTTCTGATCAGTAATATGATTAACAAAATTTCTAAACAATTGTTCCTTTCAGATAAATCTATCAAGACTTGGGAAAGGACATCTCCTGATACTTCACCCTTGGATAACTTGTAGTGTCATCTTGATTTGCTATGTGAGTAGACTTTTCACTGTATATATATGTTGAATGTAGCTATAGATAATTAAAGTACCATAACTACATAATAATGTGTCTGAAGTTGGCTAATTGATATTAACAATGATTTTTCTCCTAAAAATGTTCAAAAATTGAATATTTTGAATCTTTTTTTTTTAATCTCTTTGAATGAGAATTTTGTGTTTAATATTTGTCTAATGATTGCAGCTAAGTTATCTCACAAATAAATTATGAACATTTTTTTGTAAATCGAGTCAAATCTAATTACCTAACCAATGTCATAAAATGTTATTCTATTGCCAAAGTAGTTCTTTTTTGTCATTACAATTAATCTAAATATAGCAAAGAAAGTTCTTAATTATCTTGATAAAAGTGAAGATGGAAAACAATATCTAGCTACTGGGAAATGTGTAGTGAGTTTAAACTCGGTAGCTAATTTGATGCGAAAATTATTATTCAGTATAAAGTACCATCCTCTTTTCATCCAAATAATCTAAAAAGTATAATATTTTCATTTGAACAACTGATCTGTTTTTTTTTTAAATTTTTATTATGCACAACAGCTTGCTGTTCTAAAGTAAACAGTTTAGTGATGGGAAAGAATAAATAAATATAGAAGTAGACTATTATGAACTCGAGCATTTAGCTTATGCTTATCACAATATACTTAGTTGAATATAGCTAGTTAAAAATGTATTTGCATTTACTGTAAATAGAAAAATATTTGCATTCAAGCACAGGAAGGTGACTACAAAACCAAGAGCCTTTTGTAGCTTTTTACTCAATACTCATCTATCTTAAAATGATTTTTATATTTTTATATAACAGAGCAGAACAAATCTATTTTAAAGATTGTATTAGAATTAGCTATATCACAAACTTAATCAGAGAGCTCCCTTGCAAATTTTTTAAAAGATAAAAATTATGTAAGATCACCACAGTTAGGTAACTGTTATCCAAATATTTTTTTCCGAACTGAATTTGCTACTTTCTAATGCATCTAACTTTTTAATTTTATGACCTTTTAATGAATGTATTTTATTTAACAGGTGTGCAACTGTCCCATGATTGCTCTGATATGCCTTCAAACATCAGTTATGCCACTGCATACATACATGTGTAGTTTGAGTAGATGCTCCTAATTGTAAGTCATCATCATATTGATCTCTTGTAGATGTAATTTAAAGTTAATTGTTTAATGAGTTATATATATGATTAACTAATTCTAAAGCGATTGGTCCAAGATCATGCTTTGGTAACAAATGAGCTTAATAATTAAAATTAGCTGTATTCTCTAATATTGAATGTAAAATTGGAAGTATTTAAAATTTTAAAGTAAGTTCTCAAATTTAAATAAATATGCTATATGCATTAGCTATATCAAAAATACAATAAATATCTATCTAATTTATTGCATTCAAAATAGCTATATAATTGATCAAAAAATGTAACTAGCTGCTATTTATAACTAGCTATCGGAATTTTACAACAAATATAGAATCTTAATAGCATGTTTTTTATTTTTTGTATCATTATTAAATTATCAATATTGCATCCATACTCATTTTTAGGTACCTCTTCAATTGACCCCAGGAGCTCCGTCTTGAAGCTGTCGATGGTTAATGGAAGAAAAAGG
Source organism: Caprella mutica (assembly GCA_947561585.1). Classification (NCBI taxonomy): domain Eukaryota; kingdom Metazoa; phylum Arthropoda; class Malacostraca; order Amphipoda; family Caprellidae; genus Caprella; species Caprella mutica. The sequence goes on along the minus strand of CANNZV010002291.1, from coordinate 27,793 downwards.
GAGATGCCTCGCTTGGGTTCCAAACTGTTTTGGATTTCTATGTTCATCATTTTTTAACGCTACTTGCAGTTTTAGAGAATAGCGCTAGGGTTATGATCTTCAATTACGATGTTAAATTTTTTAGGTAGACTTCGATTAGTATCACATTTTCGTTTCCTTTTCCATCCATATGTACAGCCACCGGTGCTTGTGTCCCTTTCAGTCACATTTCTTGGTGTGAAACTTTAATACTTCTATGAAACAAGCTTTTCTCCATCCAAGTGCATTGTCACTAGACTGGTGATAGGTAACATTGTTAATGGAGCCACTTTATTTTCTGAATGTTTCTCAGAGTCGAAGCAGAGGTTAAATCCTCCTTTTAAAAATAATAAAGCTGATCATTAAATGATGAAAAATTTCTAGCTCTGTCAATCTGTCTTTTTCTCCTTAAAAATTAACTATGATCATTTGATTATATTGAGCTGCCAGAGGTTCTATTCTGAAACTGTCTGTGGTGAATGGAAGAGAAGGGGGGTGCCTTCCATTTGGACCCAAACTGTTGTAATGTGGTTTATAGATTGTTTTTCATATTTTAACGCTACTTGCAGTTTTAGAGGATAGCGCTAGGGTTATGCTCTTCAACTACGAGGTCTTAGATTTTGTGTTAGGTAGTCTCGTAGGCTTCATTTACTATCACCTCTTCATTTTCCTCTTAGATTTTGTGTTTGGTAGGCTCGTAGGCTTCATTTACTATCACCTCTTCTATCCGTGAGTGCAGTTACCGGTGCTTGTGTCTTTCATCACATTCCTTTGTAAGTGACGGAGGAGCTTTTCTGCATCCATAAGCTTTGTAATAACAGTTGTTTGTATCACTGCTCATGTAACCACTTTAATTCTCCACTTATGTTTCCAGTCCTTTGTATTTAATTTTCTTTTGACTTTAGTGATATGGCATTTTGTTCCGAAACAGACGTTAAATCCCCTACTAATATAAATTTATTACATTGATTGGTGTCTCTTCAGCACAATACTAGTCTAGTTGCTAACAGTTAACTTATGGTATTACTCTTAATTTACATTTTTCATTATTTAGAGTAGCTACATACAGTATTGATAATTAGAAGTACAGCATCAATTATTTAGATCATCTTACCTTCGTGTATTTGGTTCGTAATTTTAAGTATATATTCTATTTTTTTTTTTCATTTGGAATGTTCTCATGCAAAACTCCATTATTTGTATTATTTTCCTTCATGAAATTTAAAATATATTAATTATAGTTGTGAAATCTTCATCTGTATTGTCGATACTAATAAAAGTAATATCTGTATGAATACCGCCAGATTTATTTCTTCTATTATTACATAATATTATAGAACTAAGGTCTACGATCATCATTCTGCAAACCGCATACAATTAGACTCAGTATATTTATATTATTTGGTTATAATGTTTTTGATACTCTGTGAGCAACAATAGAGTGAATCACTTACCTGACGCTGAGAAAGAAGATTGTACACCCTTGTTTTGTTTTTAAATTTATGAACAAACAATAAGTTTTCGGCTTTTGTTTAATTAAGATATAACTTGTTTCCTAAAGTATATAAACGTTCCTATAATAAGTTTATCCAATTGCATACCTTTACACGAATGATAAATGGTTATAGTATGCCTAGTTGACAATCAAAACAAATGGTGTTCATTCTTTTTCTTCAGACCTAAAATTAGTAAGTGAAGTAAAATAGGTATCGTAGAGTTTTTATTATAAAAATAACAAAAATATGCTATCAAATTCCATGCGGTTTGCAGCAAGATGATGAGAAGCATCAGCTTCATTGATTAAAGCAATAAAAAGATTTGATTGGAGGGAAAGTGTCCGCAGGATGTTAAATTCCCAAATCACTGTTTTTGTTATTTACCAATCTGTAGTTTACCTACACCAATCCTAAAATATATACATTACAATTAGTAAAGTTTATTTTTTGGAAATGTGAAATTTGTCCACTGTTAAATAATCAATACAAATACAGTTTTTGCTGTTCAGTACAGATAATTTGTGAGTTTTATTGTTTTGAAGTTATTTGTAAATTATTAAAGCAAATGACTAGATTGGAACCGACTACTATAGATTAACAAATATATTTATGTTCACTAGTCACTACCATCATTCTACTAAACATTTAATTCAACTAACATCTTCTGATATTGTGTGATTGAAAGTATAATGCAATGTTAACAATTATTTAAATATATTACTTTATTAAAAACAAGATAATTAAAGACTTGCATATTGAGCAACAGAGAATGAAAATGTAATTTAAAGTTTAGTCAAATAAAGATGTTAAGAAGTGCTTATAAATTAATTAGCAGCTTAAAGAAACAGCTTTCGTGAAATTGAAATTAAAATGATCTGCTATAATTTACTACATCATGTCAACTTAAATTACGCGATTTATATTATTCTTCATCACCTAAGTGATTTGAAGTAATTATTGCAGGCCTCTAAAAATTATTGTTTTTATAGTACAATATATCTACCGCTATTATATTATAAAAATTGGAAACCTATTACATTCCATATAAATAGAAGTCTAATAATGAACCTAATAAGAACAAGGTTAATACTTGAGTCTACCCTCGCTCCGTTTTCTATGCAATGAGATGCGGTTAAGAGACTCTTGTTTGCCGCTAACTTCAGCCGTTTTACGTGAGTGTTAAGGGCTTAGCACATCAAGATTGTAACCGTTTTCACTGGTGCTAAGCGCTTAAGAGACTTTACCTTGAGCAACCCGATTTTTGCGGTTAAGAGACTTTGGCTTGTGGCCCTTCATATATTCTATAAAAAAATTGAAAATTCCATCCAGTATTCTGTTAGAAAAATAACTATCTAGTAACAGGTTTTTTTTTACCTAAAGTTATTTTTTAGCAAATTTACTTATTTATTTTATTTATAGATTCTATGTATTGATTATTATCACAAAATTATTAGCTATCTGACAAAACATAATTTCACTAATATATGGAGGAAAATATTGTATTAATATTTCAATTATATTAATATAGTTGAAGTATTTCTCAATTTCCAGATACAATGTGGAAAATCCTCTTGTCGGTGTTAGGGAATAGAGGATAGAAATTCAGCCAACTAATTAGAAATAAAGGATACGGCATATATATATTTTCAGTGTTCAATTTTAAAGTTTGTCAATAATAACGTAAATGCTATCTATTTCAACTTGAATCTTGTTGTCACTATTATAATACTTAGCAAATTTGAGGTTGTTAATTGCTAGGCCCATGAATTTCAATTTTGATTTAAAGTTTAAATGCATAATCCACTACATTCTACAGGCTTCATCAATAACAGGTTTAATTAATAACGGTATTCTGTTCAATATTTTACATTGTATGACATCATTGTTTGTTTTATATCACGAAATAAATTCCTGATTAAATTAGTCCACAGTATGTTGTATAAAATTTTAAATTAATAACAATTGGGAATAATATACGTGTTTTTTTTTCAATGTTATTTCTTCAGATTCGTCATAATTAAAATGATATCTTCAATGTACATAATAGTTATTATTCTGTATGGGCCTCTAGTTTAATTATTAGATTTTAATTAATTTAAAATGAAACAAATGATATATGATTTATATGTAATTGAAATGGTTCAAAGTAATAAAAAGTAAGTTTCATAAGTTAAAATAATTTTCTTAAAGTACTTCAACACACGTACTTATGATAGCAAGTTATATTATTAATTGTTGGACAAGTTTTCGAAAAATTGGACAAGTTTTCGTAAATTAATATAACAATATTGACCATTTGACGGGTAAGATGAAGCGTTAACCACTTTCTCTTTTCAATTTAAAAATATACTCTACCTTTTAACCCTTTAACGACCAAGGGAGGGAGATTAGAAAAAAAGGAAATAATGTTTAAATATGTTCAATAGTATCATATTCTGTCAATAAGATGTGTAAAAATAAACGTCGACTAAGCCGAATAATGATTTTAGATTTTGAACCATAAAAATCCTTTCCAAAAGACGTTAAATTTTTTTTTTATATTCTTCCTTGAGGGTTATCTATCTAACATTGATCTGTCAAAATAATTAATTTTGGCCTACATGTCCTTGACGTTAAATGGATATGTTGATATGAGTTGCTGAACTTGCTTTCACGCTTTCCTGAAATAACAACCATTGTCATCGATGAACCTACTGCGGAGTATCACAGAGCTATTGAATATTGGGTTGAAAAATAATTAAAATTTAAATGTCATTTTTGTATCTACAGAAAAAAATTCTGCCAAATATTTGAATTCAATATAAAATTTGAAATGTAATATATAAATCATTTTAACACTACAACATGCAGTAATTTGAACTTCGCCTAGCTATGTAAAAGCTCAAAAACTTCCAATGAGTGTAATTTGATGTCTGCTATCAAGTGACTATATCACATCCAATTGAATATACAATGTTTGCAAGAATTCAATAACTATTATTAAAGGATTTAACAAGATATGTATAATTAGCAATATAATGAAACTGATCATATGTCAGACTGACGCAGTGAGTAACTATTTGCACAATAAAATAGAATCAACGAAGTTCAAATATTGGCATATTTAATATTTATTCAATAATGATGAAACGAGATATATGATTTAAAGGGTGTTCCTGAAATGTCATATCTGACCTCTATTGGAATACTATTACTCTGTACATGAAACGTTTTCGTTCAGTTATTAATAAGTATCCATATGGTGCTATACCCATTATAGCAAAGATACCAAATTAAATTTAAATAAAAATATTTTTTCATATATGACCAAAAAATGTGGAACTAACAGATAATTCATAATTTAACCATTAAGTAATGCGACGAAAATGGACACTTAATACCAGTTCAGTGCAATGCGCTTCACATAATATGGAATTAGTGATTGAATCCAAGAAAATATAGTCTACAGACATAACAATTTAATGATATAACAATGAGTTATTGCAAACAAATCCTAAAATCACAAACAGAATATTTAAGTCTGAATAATTCATAGTTACATTCTGCATACCTGATTGCATCGATTAGTTATTCTGGATACTTTAACGCTAATTGAACTGACAAAATTTGAGAGGATCCTTAACACAATGATATTTAGGAAACCAGCAGCTCGAATTACATTATTTTTTGTCAGTTCATAGCTTTTAGCATATTAATGTACTGGGCAAAGTTTTATCTGCCCAAGATTGATGGAAATAGTGTTATTATATTGAATGAATTAGGTTTGTCGAGCTTAAACTCCACAGTCGGTCTTTCAAGGGTTAAGTTAAACTTATATGATCTTATTGAAAACTTCGATGATCATTCTCAGATTTGGTCATATTCAGTATAATTAAAGATTTTTGGTTAAAAATACACTATTTTTCCTATAAAAACAAGAAGAAAATTAATTATAATCGACTGTGAAGAAAGGGCGATACACTATATTAACCATTTGCTTCAAAAAGCTTTCCAACAAACCATAACATTATTTTGAACAGAAAATGGTGAAATTTTGGTAACAGCGTGTACCTATTATGAGGATTTGACTGATATAATTAATTCATATTTTAAACATCGTACTGCTTTGTAATATATCACTAATTTATCATGTGTTATAATCATAATTTCGTTTTGTACATCAAATATATAATGAGATAAATAATATTATGTTAATGTTTCTTAGCAGTACAAGTCAGTTCTTTCTGTATCACACTATAGAGAGGATATGCATATATACATATGTTATGAATATATTATAGTCTGTTCTATAGATGGCAGTATTCATGGAGTAGCTTTTCTGCATTCGTGAGCTTGCCAACGTCAGTAGTATGCTTTTTTCTTCATAGAGCGACACTCTTATACGTCCTCTTCTGCAAAGTCTATATTTTCTTTCCTATTTAAACCATCATGTAGAGATTATTGCGGACAGTTCCCGCCTGTTTGGATCAAATATAAGGGATTAGTTTTATAAATATGTATATAAAAAATAAATTGTTGATGAAAAGTAAATAGTATTGACCGTAGACTTTCATGAACTCATAATTTTGAGTAATTGAAGTATATATGAAACAGGAACTCTTAACCCTAACGAGTTTGATTATCAGAATGTATCGGAAGGTTTGACTATGTGTTTAAAAAAAACATGTCATATTTATAAACCTATGGTACTGTATTTCTTACAAGTTGTTAGTTTATATACTAATTTAATGTGTACCTAATTTCAAATAAAATATGGAACATATAAGGAGAAATAAATAGAGAGGTATATAGGACATTTGCAACTGAGAGTGCAGAGCTGTGATTGGGTGGAGTGTGACGCAATCACAGGTCGCGCATGTGTGTGTATTCCATAAAGCGCTTAGATGCTAACAAGCTATATTTTACGATGCCACACATCACCACATTACAATTATTTCCTACTTTACGTGATTTACGCCGACAGGTAAATATTTTCCAACTTTTAAATACAAAATTATATTTGGTATTGATGTAGGAACGAAGTCAAGAAAGGCCGATAAATTTAAAGGAATGACATGAAAGATATAAAGTAGTTTAAGAAGGAGGTGCTTAGAAAACACAAGTCAAATTTCTTCGGGTTAAGACCCCTAAAGAATTCGAGAGATATGTTTTTTTTTCTCAGTGCACAGTCAAAGTAGAATGTATCCAAAATGATTTCTTAACAATTTACAAATTCATCATTTCCAAAAATAAACTTCATCAATTGTATGCTTGTAGTTATTTTATAATTGGTCTGGGTAATCGATGGCTAATTCGTAAGATTTTAGAATAATAGGAAATTAGATAACTATGATTTTAGAAATTAACATCATGCGGAGATTTTCTTCTCTGATAGTATCTGTACAATTCATCATCTTGCTCCTGATTTACTCGCGAATTGAAAGTTGTGTTGATTTTGAAAAATAATTATATTCAGTCAGAATTACATACTTATTGATTGAACTTTCATTTCAGGGGACTGTTCCAGGTTTTTGAAAATATTTGTTATTAATGAAGCTACGGTTCTGAAACTTAGTACCCTATTATAAAATTGAATTCTCTGTCGTTTTTGTTCATGGCACATTTTCGATTAAACAAATGGAAAACGAGTTATTTAAATTTCGAACCGTTTCCAAAAATGGCTAAGGCTTCTACAATTTTGAGGCTACGGCATTGGGGTTTTTTTCATTCGATTTTCCACGGAATTATCTACAATGCTGGAGACCGGTTTATTTGATTTTTAAATTAGTTTTCGGAATATCGATGCGTTGTGAAAAAAAAAAAAATTAAAATTCAATATTTCGAAAAATAATTAGAAAATCAAATAAACCGGTCTTCAGCGTTGTATAGAATTTTTTGGAAAATGAAAGTAAAAACCCTAATGCCGTAGATTCAAAATTGTAATAGCCTTAGACTTTTGAATACTAAAATTGGTCATTTTTCAGAAGTGCCAGAAATTTGCGTAAAAAGTTGCTGTGTTTGGTAGCAATGCTGACACGTCATAACCCTCCCGTATAAGATATGGGAGATAGCTGAAACGTAATGTAGCCAATAACTTTTGTGTGTGGTCTTATTTGCACGAACTATACCATATATGGCGAGATAATTAATTAATACGAATTATCAGTGGCTGATAGGTAGTTTTTTGGGCATAGCGCCGCCCCAACCCTCGCCTCCCCCCAGTGGGTTATAGTCACAGTAGATCTCTGATATTTCAGACAAACAACAAGAAGGGTATTAGGTAGCTATAAACGAAATAAAAAAAATGATAAAAATATGAAATTTTTCCAGGAACGGTTCCCTTAAACAATCGATATACACTATGCTGCACAAGAGCTTCGGAAAGTTAGTGTATTGGATATAAAAATACTGCTATATATCCATGAGTAGAAAATTATTAATATAGCTACTATCAAAGAAAATTGTTACTGTGGTGATGTAAAATCAGAGAAAAGGGTCACTGTGATGATGTACTATCTGAGGAAAGAGTCACTGTGATGATGTACTATCAGAGAAAGAGTCACTGTGATGATGTACTATCAGAGAAAAGAGTCAGTGTGATGATGTACTATCAGAGAAAAGAGTCACTGTGATGATGTATTATCAGATAGAAGAGTCACTGTGACGATGTACTATCAGAGAAAAGAGTCACTGTGATGATGTACTATCAGAGAAAAGAGTCACTGTGAAGGTGTACTATCAGAGTAAGGAGTCACTGTGATGATGTACTATCAGAGAAAAGAGTCACTGTGATGATGTACTATCAGAGAAAAGAGTCACTGTGAAGATGTACTATCAGAGAAAAGAGTTACTGTGATGATGTACTATCAGAGATAAGAGTCACTGTGATGATGTACTATCATAGAAAAGAGCCACTGTGATGATGCACTATCAGAGAAAAGAGTCACTGTGATGATGTACTATCAGAGAAAAGAGTCATTGTGATGATGTACTATCAGAGAAAAGAGTCATTGTGATGATGTACTATCAGAGATAAGAGTCACTGTGATGATGTACTATCAGAGAAAAGAGTCATTGTGATGATGTACTATCAGAGAAAAGAGTTACTGTGATTATGTACTATCAGAGAAAAGAGTCATTGTGATGATGTACTATCAGAGATAAGAGTCACTGTGATGATGTACTATCATAGAAAAGAGTCACTGTGATGATGTACTATCAGAGAAAAGAGTCATTGTGATGATGTACTATCAGAGAAAAGAGTTACTGTGATGATGTACTATCAGAGAAAAGAGTCATTGTGATGATGTACTATCAGAGATAAGAGTCACTGTGATGATGTACTATCATAGAAAAGAGTCACTGTGATGATGTACTATCAGAGAAAAGAGTCATTGTGATGATGTACTATCACATAAAAGTGTTGCAGTACATGATACTAAGATCATATAATTATCATATTTTATTTAAAAAAATTATAAATTTGTCCTCATGTTCCCAGACTAATCATAAAATACCTGCATGCATTACAATTAGTAAACATTATTTTTTGAAATATAAATTTAGTAGACACTCCATAAATCACGCTGACACACTTTTCTTTGACTGTACCTACTATACATTGCATCAGAATGCAAAGGAGTATTTACATCTTAAAGTTATGACACGTCACTTCCTTTCCATCTGTTTGGAATTCAAGTCTGGCAAAGCATAAAATATTTTCAATATGCGGTGGAGTCCTAACTCTTACACAAAATTGAAAAGCCCACTGAATATTACCATGAAATGCTGTATGGCGTGAATTAAGTAGGCGTCACAGGAGGAAATTGCGTACTCCGTTTCAAAAGAAAGTCCCTGTGGGTGAAAATAGTTCGTAAAGAAATTCGTTTTAGATCTTATCCACTCGGTCACTCATGTGAGCTTTAACTAAATGCAAGGAGCACATTTTTCTAACTGGTTAAAAATAGGCTCTTCACGTTCTAAGAAAACTGGAGATGAACATCAAGCAATTTATGAACCCACAATTGTGTACGATGTGAGGTTTATATAATTTCATAATATAAGTAATGAATATGCTTTATTATAGCATTGGTGGTGGAAAGAATCAATACTAGCAACTAATGTTTCTTGATTAAACCTGTTTATAATTTACCATGTAAAAACGAATTTTTATAACCATTTCATGTTTGAGTAATTCAAATACCTACTCACATTTGAATCGAAACTGTGGAAGTTTTAAAAGCAATCGATTGATCCTATTATTTGAGAGTTCAATCTGAAAAATTTCAACATACTCAACAAAAAAGTCCTGGACTTAAACAAATATCTTTTATAATACATCCTTTTAACTTAATTTGCATGTTCCCTGTTATATCCATATGCATTATATTTATGTATAAGGTACAGGTGTAGCATAATTTAAATAATCACTATATAGGGATGTGACATTGTTCCTATTGCCTATACTATATTCAGTAACTCTGATAATATTTCAAGAGCATGCAATATACAGGGTGACCAACAAAAAGTTACCCAAGTTTGATTTAATATAAATATCGTACAAGTACAATCTTTAAAGCAATGACGGTGGTAGATTGGATACTTCAAAAGAAACATAATTTTTAAATTTACTTCAATTCATTTTTTACCTAACTATTTATACGATATTTGTAATAATTCTAAGTTGGTTACACTTTTTTGTGGATCACCCTGTATAGAGTATATATACGTGTGCATATATCCTTAATATATATGTTAATATCTTTAGTTTATATACTTGTGCATGTATCCTTAATATGCACAATGTTGAAACAAGGAAAATCTCTACAAATTACGTGGGAGGTAGCTTGGTTACTTCGATAGATTCACAAACTCTATAATCATATTTTGCAAATATTGTCATACACATTCTTTTCGCAAGACTATATATATATACGTGGGGCACTCCAAACATTTATTTTTAAGTCTATTAATTAATATATACTAATTTTCAGAAGAAGGCTCTTCCTATAACCATTCACATACCGCCTGGAGAATATAGGTGGAGCGGTAGTGTCTTTATTGGGTTTTATTAGGTCGTAATACTTCTTGTATGCGGTAATAATTTTTTTTGGCATCCTACTTATGGAAGCTATGAGCTTTCCTCCCTCTATTTTTGGAAGGATATATATTTGTTTATATCTATTTAAATTTTTAAACTCATGTAACTACTACTTTTAATATATAGCTGTTTAAAAACTATAAATACAGGGTGCGGAGAAAGTCCCCAATCAAATTATAATTTTTAAATTAAAGATGTTATTTATTTACTAAATTTATCCATTCATATCTCATTCTCTTCCTATAATCAAATACTTTAATGTTCCAGGTCTAAGTTTTGATAAATTTACATTCTCTTTTGTTAAAATGAGTCAACGTGAGGCTATTATTCAGCTACACTGCGCAGGCAAGACAAACCCAGAGATTGTTAAGCTGTTAAGCACCGAAATCGACTGTTAGGGATGGTGTTAAACGCTACCAAGAACTGGAGACAACAGGTGATCGACCCAGGTGTGGACGACCTCACACTGCACGCACTCCAAATAAAATCAAAGCCATTAGGGAGCGGATAAGGAGGAACCCCGAGCAAAGCATGAGAAAGATGGCTAAGAGTATGGATATCGACGAAAAAAGTGTGAGAACCATCGTCAAAGAAGACCTCAAGTTGTCCTCCTTCAAAATGACCAACATGCAACGGCTCACGGACTTGCAGAAACAGAAGAGGCTGGACAGATCAAAGATTCTTTTGAATGCAATGAAAGATGGCACGCAGACTGGTGAGATCGTCCTTTCGGATGAGAAAATGTTCACTGTGGAGGACAAAATCAACTCCCATAACGACAGAATTTTGGCAAAAAGTGCTGACAGTATCCCTCCATCCGTAAAGACTGTTTTCCGTCGCCAAAAGCCTTCCTCTGTGATGTCTTGGGCTGCAATCTGTATGATTGCAGATCTATGATTGTAGATGTATGATTGTAGATCTCCTCTCATTTTCATCAAAGAAAGCGCTAAATTTAACGCAAAATCGTATATAGAGGATATTTTGACTCCAGGATAAGTCGAGATGAAGAAGCACTTCAAGGACAGGCCTTTTTCCTTTCAACCCTCGCACACAGCGAAAAAAACTCAGAAGTGGTGTGAGCGTCATTTTCCTGCGTCTTAGAGGAAGGAATTGTGGCCTCCTTCATCGCCAGACCTGAACCCTCTGGACTTTTGTGTGTGGTCCATCTTGTAGAAGGAAGCGTGTGCTACAGCTCATGATAGTACGGAAACTCTGAAGAAGTCCCTCGAGCGACAATGGGCCAAAATTCCCCAAGAAACGTTTCGTGCCGCAGTATAGAGTTTCAGAGGTAGACTCGAGAGAGTAATCGCTGCCAATGATGGTCATATTGAAAAATAATTGGTATAACTGTTAAATGGGTTTATTGAGATATTGTGTGATAAGTTTTGTTATATTTCATCCATCACAACTCATTATATTAACATTTTTATATGATCGGGGACTCTCTCCGCACCCTGTATATTATGAAAACCTAAATTTCATGCATCTTCATTTCTTTTCATAGTCCATTTCTTTTTTTTCTAGTTCACGTACATAAATCTTATGAAAAATATGAAATGATTTAGTCTTTTTTTAATTTCTTCAGTATTTAGAACAATAAAGGTATTATTTCCTTTTGAAATGGTCTTCTCCGAATGGATTTAGTGTAATAATCATTTACAGTAAATAAGACGAAATACTGATATTTTGAATTCATTATTTGGGATATAAATATTGTTTTCAATTGAAAAAAATAGAGAGAAATACTCTTGATTGTAATAGGCCTACTTAATTATTCACTATTTAGTAGACAAACATATTATCATCACTAGCTAAATTATAAATAAATATTTCAATTAAACCTAGTTTTTCCTAAATACAGTATTATGCTCTATTTTTGTACTGTCTGAGTTTATTACTCTACAACATTAAATAAATATATGAAAATGAAGAGAGTAAAACATTTAAAGAGTTGCTGCGTGAGACTCGTATATTTTTTTCAAGATTGAGTACAGGTTCAAACTTTCTATTTCACCCAGTCTGTGCAGTTCAATTTTGACGATTAATTAATCCATTCCTGATTGGTCAAAAGTGTATGTAGTCGAACATAATCAATTTCAATAAAAAATTGAAAATATTTTAGCGCAATCTGACTATCCATTTCTGTAAAAAATGGAACACATTAATTCATATTCCTTTTAGCGCAATCGGACAATTTTTATAAAAGAAGAAATTTTATGACCTCTACAAAACCATAAGTAATAATTGTATTATGAGTTCTATATCACGACAATAAAATTTATATTGAGAAACCTGAAAGAGGATGTCTTGTTTTGTCGACTGAATTTGATTGTTTTTGTTCGTTGCTTAATTTTGTTTTCTTCGTCAAACGATTTCATTTATAGTCCCTCTAACTGTTGCAGGGTCACTTTAATCTGCTCTTGATTTGTTTTCCTTCCTGCAAGTGGCTGCCCTAAAACATTCTTTCTTTAGAAATAAATCACTAGACCATTTCTCAGGAACACTTCACCTCTCACTAACTAAAACCTTTGGCCTTGCAATGGAGAAATAAAAACATCTCTCTCGAGGAAACCAGAGGATAAATGAATCCACACGATAATAAATATCTGCTACTTTGTTTAGGACCCGTTGATATGATGTAAACCCAATCTTGAAGATCAGTTCTTCCAATTCTTTGCGTTGTTACCCCTCAATCTAGGCTATTCAGGAAATACTTTTCTTATTTTTTCTTAGGTCGTTAGAAAATATTATCTTTTCTATCCAGAAGATATGGGCGTTGTTTGTTTTTACCCCACACTGGAGACATTGTACTTAATTTCACTAAATCTATATATTTAATAGCACTTGAAGCTCCATCGTATTTAGTTCATCTTATATAGAAACTAATTTGATGACTATCATTTATATGCATCCTAACTATTACATGTCGATACATAACTAGATTTGCTATGCTGAAGAAGATTCGAATCCTTGTGACAATATATTTAGAGCATTTACTGTTGATACAATATATCGCAACAATCCATTGTATGTCATGTCAGAATAGTCCAACGACGGAGTCTGCTCAGCTCTTAGATAAGCTTATATACTGCCTAGCTATATACGAGATGAGCTGCAGTGTAAACCTACCGACGTGATAAACTGTAGATTGCTGTAAGATATTGCATCAAAACATAATGTTCTAAATTGGTGGATAAGCCTCGTTCATATTGACAACAAATTGTTAGACACAATGATAGCCTCATTCATATTATCAACTCTATTTAATGATTTATTTATTAACTATGTTTTGATTCTTATACATTAGTATATCATTCATTATAGATTAATGAACGTATCAAAAACATAGATAATCGCTATAATATGTATATAGGAGCAAGTAAAGATAGCGGACCAAAAATGAACCAAGTAAAGATAACGGACCAAAAATGAAGCTAGTAAAGATAACGGACCAAAAATGAAGCTAGTAAATATAACGGACCAAAAATGAAGCTAGTAAAGATAACGGAGAAAAGTGAAACTAGTAAAGAAAACGGACCAAAAATGAAGCTAGTGAAGATAACGGACCAAAAATGAAGTTAGTGAAGATAACGGACCAAAAATGAAGCTAGTAAAGATAACGGACCAAAAATGAAGCTAGTAAAGATAACTGCCCAAAAATGAAGCTAGTAAAGATAACGGACCAAAAATGAACCAAGTAAAGATAACGGACCAAAAATGAAGCTAGTAAAGATAACGGACCAAAAATGAAGCTAGTAAAGATAACGGACCAAAAATGAACCAAGTAAAGATAACGACCAAAAATGAAGCTAGTAAAGATAACGGAGCAAAAATGAAGCTAGTAAAGATAACAGACCAAAAATGAAGCTAGTGAAGATAACGACCAAAAATCAAGCTAGTGAAGATAACGGACCAAAATGAAGCTAGTGAAGATAACGGACCAAAAATGAAGCTAGTAAAGATAACGGACCAAAAATGAAGCTAGTAAAGATAACGACCAAAAATGAACCAAGTAAAGATAACGAACCAAAAATGAAGCTAGTGAAGATAACGGACCAAAAATGAAGCTAGTGAAGATAACGGACCAAAAATGAAGCTAGTAAAGATAACGGACCAAAAATGAAGCTAGTAAAGATAACGGACCAAAAATGAAGCTAGTAGAGATAACGGCCCATCAATGAAGCTAGTAAAGATAACGGACCAAAAATGAACCAAGTAAAGATAACGGACCAAAAATGAAGCTAGTAAAGATAACGGACCAAAAATGAAGCTAGTAAAGATAACGGACCAAAAATGAACCAAGTAAAGATAACGGAGAAAATGATGCTAGTAAATATAACTGAGCAAAAATGAACCAAGTAAAGATAACGGACCAAAAATAAAGCTAGTAAAGATAACGGACCAAAAATGAAGCTAGTAAAGATAACAGACCAAAAATGGATCTAGTAAAGATAACGGACCAAAAATGAAGCTAGTGAAGATAACGGACCAAAAATGAACCAAGTAAAGATAGCGGACCAAAAATGAAGCTAGTAAAGATAACGGACCAAAAATGAAGCTAGTAAAGATAATGGACCAGAAATATGGTAATTGAAATAATTGATGAAAAACAACATATTTTCGATTCGTTTTAATATAAATTTCCATTAGTTTTCTTCGCAGTAATATGATCGATCAATTTTAAGGTTGTGAAGAACAATTAATTAAAAAATCGAAAAAAAAATCTGCTTAAATCCTCAAATATGGTATCTACGATTCCAAAATATTATTTTAAATCCAATTATTGTTTCAATATTAAGAATTTTATCAAGTTATCTCCACTTGCTCCTGTAAATACATACATACCTATATTCAGTCATAATATCAAATTTTTTATTCAATTCAATATTACATAATCGACTATCGGAGCTAAAAAATAAAGTTCTATAAAAGAACAACCCTTTTTGTTAATCTGTTTTGTTGATGACTTCTACTGGTTTGACTTACAGCCAACTGATACCAGATGAAATTCGTTTTCTAAGCAGCTGGAGAAAATAACTGTAGTGAATGATCATTTCTTTTATTCTTTCAAACATCTCCAGACTAATGGGCACTACTCATCATCAGAAAATTCTCTCTGTTCCTCTCAACAGATTCAGACCGTAATAGTGTTTTCAGGTACCTTTTTCAAGACCTACATCCAATTTTCCAAGTTTTATCAATAACGCGAGAACAAAGTCACGAAGCTGCTCTTCAACATTTGCTGAACGAGCAGCTGTTCCACATTCTCGACCTACAAGACGGTCCAACTTTACAGTGCAATCTAATTTCAGCTTCTCATTAGAATATCTTCTCTCTTCAGTTTTCTCTCTACCCAAATTGATACCGTCATCGTTTTCCTAATACTAAAGACTGGACATTAATCTGACCAACTCCAGCTTACTTCCACAGGTTCGAGGCCTGGCTGACTTGAAATCGCATGTGTGCAACTCAAAAAAAGGCACAATGACAAGAAGGTTCTGACATTAACGACGTACTGCCATTTCATGGAATCGAGAAAACCTCCTTTCAAGCATTTTGTAAGACCAGTGAGCTCCATCCCACACGGAGGATGCAGTGAATGCAGAACGCTGTAGTTCACATAGACTCACACAACTCACCTGTACCACGAGCCATTTGTACTTTTTATCATGACCATGTGGATATGAGTTGAACCAGCTTTCAGAGTCTTCATAATGCCCCAATGTCCATTCTTTTGAGTGAGAATTTAGTTCATCTCGCATGATTTCTCGGTTGCATCATCTGGTCCTTTCTTCTATTAACGTGTAAACTTCAACTGAATACAGAGCACAGACCTTAGATGCTGGATTTGGGGACTCGGAGAGCCTATACCCGGAGAACCAACGACGTCTAATTGTTTACTGCTTGAGCCTCGAGTCTGAATGCGAAAATGTATGGAGATCTAATTCTCTTGGAGACCTATGAATCTTGTTCTCTATCTCTCTCTCTTATTTGATTTCGGTTGAGGTATTTTCTTTGCATTTGCCAATTGGCTTTGAAAAAAAAACGCATTATTAATTTAATAGCATTATATGGGCTATTCTAATCACTCTCTCTTATATGTAGGTAACTTCAGTAAAATCATTGTATTTAAATTACAACTGTTTTTATTTAGTGATTGAGCTCAGATGTTTACAAACTGAGATAAATACAGTATGTGTTAAGATCCAAGTACCACTACTCTCTCCAGTGTAAATTATCCAGAAATCTAGTAAGATTCTCTATAAATTATCTAAATATCATACTAGAGTGATATTTAAGACACTAATTAAATATTTCTGAAATTTTAATAGAAGACGATGGATGAATACAATAAACGGTTCTAGGTATATTCCCCCGCGGAAAATTCCACCACGGAAAGTTCTACAAGGTAAGTTCCACCGCTGGTAAATTCCACCACGGAATATTCCACCGCTGGAAAATTCAACCACGGAAGATTCCACCACATAATTTTGGATTTCATTTACAGAAGGTATAACATTTAATATTAACTGATTCAAAGTAAAATGTTTTTTTTGTGATAACCGAACAACATTTCATTAGTTAGACATTCAAGAAATTTTATGAATATGTTATGTTAAGTCAAGAACTACGAGATAAGCTAAGGCGAAGATATGAAGTGATAAACAGATCAAACGATCTTTAAAATATGTATCAATTAATTTTTTTATAAAATTTAAATCGTGGAAATTCAACAATAAAGTTCTACTGCCCAAGTGTCCAACAATTCAGATTCCGTTTGATTCTCCTTTAAACATATATTTGTTGAAACTGAAATTAAGGATAATATTTTGTTTCTAACATAAATTATATTTTATATATAAATACTATCTATCACCCAAGTTTTTAAATGTACCAAGATATATTACAAATTAAATCAGCGACGATAAATGGTGGAATTAAAGAATCAATTTGACACGTACTGAAATAAAATGTTGAATTAGTATCGATATATTTTAATATAAAAAGAAATATTACAAAGCTAAAACTTTCTGTAACTGTTTAACTAAATTTTGAAAATAGAGTTAAGCAGGTAAATTGCAGTACATTAACTAGCTTCGATCTGAAACCACAGACATACGGATAAAAATCATAAATTCAAAACTCACATAAGATATATAAATCATAACACGTACAGAGTTTCTTTTGATATGCAACATCTTAATATAAATTCGGTTCAGCAGGTCTCTGATTTAAGGGGACTGTCCCCGAAGAAATCTCAATTTTTTTTTTGTGTGTAAATAGTTGCTTCATAACCTTCTTATAGTGTGTGGAAAATACCAGAGGTATCGTGTAACTCTAACCCCCCTGAGGAGAGGGAGAAAGGGAAAAGAGGGCCGGGGGAGTCAATATGCAAGGTTCATAGACTATAACAGGTTAAACGAATAGAAATAGTACGAAATGTTACTAAGAGCTGAGTCTACAAATTCTTTTTATGAAAACCTATTCTTTAGATTAAAACCTATGTTACGAATAATTGACATTTTACATTGTTTATTTCTTATTTTATTATTGCAATATTAGGTTTGTTCTTATTTTAGGCTTTTAGCTAGAGTAATTAAAGCGGATTAAAATATTGACCAGTGCCCATTAATTAACGGACAACGACGTGAATAGTAGTTAGCTTTTTGTTCTTTTAACAGTGGAAATAACCATTTCTTTGAAATATTTTTTATACCATTCGATAGAATATTAAATTCTAAAGAATTCTATTCTGACTCACGCCCGGGTTTAATCTATCGTTTAAGAGATATTCAAGAAGAAAGACAGAAATTGTTCCTTCCATTGCTAATTGTCGTAGTGAATAGCAGTTAGTTTTTGTTGGTTTTGTAGTGATAATAACCATTTTATTGAAATATTTTTTTATACCATTCGATAAATTATTAAATTCTAAAGAATTCTATTCTGAGTCACGCACAAGTTTAATCTACCGTTTAAGAGATATTCGAGAAGGAAGACAGAAAATATTGTTTTCTCAATGGCAATTTTTTCCCCATTCGTTTAACCTGCTATAGTCTATGAACCTTGGTCAATATGTACTCTAAAAACCATCTCTCAGCCAATTATAATTCGTAATAATTAATTATCTCTCTATATCTGGTATCTAACCTACCACTAATAACACATCCACTAAGGTTTGCAAAGAAATATTCCTCAGTTACCCGCAGACCTTCGCGAGAGTAGTATGCTGCGTGCCAGATTATCAAATTTTGAATGGGAGATTACTCGTTACTTCAGATATCTACAAATCATGTAATTCAAAAGCCTAAGGCTTTTTTTTTTTGGTAGAAGCTACGGCTTTGCGGTTTATTGCATTCGATTCTCCCCGAAATTCTCTACAAACTCTTGAAGAGTTTTATTTAATTTTCGAAATATTTAATTTTGAAATTTATATTTTTTAATTTTTTTTTTCACTAAAAATTTCAATAATTCGAAAACCAATCCGAAAAATCAAAAAAACGCTCCAACAGTTTGTAGAGAATCTTGTGGAGAATCGAATGCAAAAAACATAATGTCATAGCTACAAAATTGTAGTATCCATTTATTAATTTACACACTGTTCGAAATTTGTTCGAAATTCGAACAACTCGTTTTCTATGGGTCGAATCGAAAAAATGTCAAATACAAAAACATTTTAGAATTCATTTTATGTATGTGAACAAAGTTTCACAACCGTAGCTTCAATAATAAAAAACTTTTCAAAATCTGAGAACGGTGCCCTTAAATTGACTCTATAGAAATAGACATTAAAAACATGCTTGACATATATTGCTGCTTAATATTAACCTTTTCAATAATGAAACATAACAAAATTTATTTTTGAATCAAATATTAAAATCTGAACTTTAATGTTCAGATTTGATAGATTCAAAAAGCTAAATTTATCAGTATTGCCATAGGTTGATGTTCCAATACCAGCGTCATATTCTGTCACTTTTAATCAGTTAAATATTTAATGCCCATATGATGGATTATTAATTGTTTTATATTTAAAAGGAAGATTTATTCATTTATAATTATCCATTACCTATACTTAGAAATACATTTTAAAATTTATTGTTTATTTATACTGTTTATTTGAATATTTTTTTCAAAATGGTGGAATCATCCGTTGTGGAATTTTCCACATCTTGCATTTAACGCCGGTGGAATCTTCCGCGGTGGAATCTTCCTGGTGGAACTTTCCACGGGAGAACTTTCCGCGGTGGAATTTACCGGCCATGCAATAAACTAGTGGTTACACATGCAAAATGCACGGTAGCGTGTATATATTATTATATATTTTTTAGTATTAATATTTTAGTACATCACTTATTGTGTTTGTTCATACACATTACACATACCGTTTTCCATTACATTTCATAAGAATTAGGTACCAGTAAAGAGTAATTTTCTGTCCCGTGACGTCATCAATTTGATAGAATACTGTCGTATAGATCATAAATTATTATGTAAAATAGCTGTATAAATAACTACAAATTATAAACATAATTCCAATAATCACATTATGAAAAAGTAAAACAATTAGCTACATCGATCAGTTCAATGCTTGAAATAGGAGAAATAAAATCGTCATATTATATAGGTAGCAGCTAATATTCCATTTCTTTAAATTACTTAATAAAATAATGTAAAATTCGTTATTATTCTATTCAATGTATTTTAAATATCGTTTATTTCAAATATTTATTCATATTCCCACCCGTCAATATCAATATTAAAATTAATTATTATATTTTCAATCGTGCAAAATATATAATGTATTTTCATGAGGAGAAATGATAACCATGCAGCGTAGAATTTTATTATTCGTTTTCTAATTTTTGTCATATCTCGAAAAGCCCTTCGAATTTCGGAAAACGGTTAACGCAGTCATTTTTGTTGACCATTTTTACATATTGCAGATATTTTTTCGATTCAATTAATGCAAATTTTATTTTTTCAATTATTTCGTATGTCACCATTCCTATAAACAACGTATATCGATTCGATTGCTCTTCGATTGCCTGGGATGTCGAATCAAAAGATTGTTCCATCGAATCGACACACCGTTGTTTGTAGGGATATGTATTTGCCGATTTGAATTAAATCCCTATCTATTCCATTAAAACTTAAAATTTGAATAATTCAAAAACACGTTTGAATTTCGTAAAACAAATCAATAGCGTTCTGTAGGACCATAGGCCGTAGGTTTCCAGAAAATTTCAGCCCATTCTGTTTGATAGTCTCTGAAAATATCCTGGAAAGTATGTCTAATTAATTTCTATCTATATCATTATAAATCAAGTGTTAATGAAAACACGTTTGAATTTCAAATAATCCTTTTAACACGTTAAATTCGACACGACTTTCTAAAAAGTTGTAAATTTTCAAGTCTCTAGGTCTAACCGTTTGTGAATAATATTGCTCCAAGTAACACACAGACAGACAAACACACAGATCTAGCGTATTATATTATAGAGATATATATCTTTTAAACTCTATTAAATGTTTAAATTCATGACACTCGTAACTTGCTTGAATTTTCAGAAAACAGTCGAATTAGTGACATAATTTTAGCTACCACATTGCTGATGTTGCATTAAATAAGATTATCGCCGAGGAAGTAGCGCATTTTGGATTATTAAGTATCTAATAAAGAAGTTAGATAGCTACGAGGTGAAAAGTCTCTCACCTTTCCATCCTTCCCTACCGTTTAATAAATTCAAACTACCTAGCGCCTACCTACTGCTATACTGTATTACTAGGTTTGTTTATATTTTCTTAAATCGATTATATGCTACTTTTAGGAATTCTTACAAAATATGTAAATTAAATCGTAACAACCAGTAATTTCGACCTTTTCATATCTGTATTATCACTAGCACACTGTTATTTCTATTGTTAGATGAATAACAACGACTAGCTGATATCTGATTATCTTCTTAAAAAATATATATTTTTATATTCTTTTCGTTCTACTGCTGCCGATCGCTCCCCGCAGGTGAATTCAATTGTGTCAAAATGTATATTCTGCTAATTTAATGTTTTGTAATTATGTTGTATGATTGAAAAATATAGCAGTAAAGTTAATTTTTACTGTTTAATCAATCTAATATAATTAGCGAAGAGGATTGGCTTTATATAACCCCAAATGAAGAAGTCACACGGGGTTTTGATACTCGTAGTACCATGTTGAAGTAGCATCACTCAATGATTGAACACTTCACTGAGGTGTTGACGAGCGATAATGCGGCGAAAGACTAAAAATTCAAATCTTCACAGTCTTTTTACACAAATCATACAAATAGACAGTTTTTTTTATTAGTATCTACAAATAGTTTCATAATTATTTCGTTATTTTTTTGAAGTTTTTAAATGTTATTGTAATTGATATTGCATCAATTTTCATATTAACAAAATAAAATGAATCAGTAATTTAGTAAAGTCAAAAAGGATTATCTTTAATATGCGTAAAACAAATAATAATGGTTGTTATACATAGTTCACCTAAGAGATTTATGAGTTATCTCACTAATAGATATCTTTTTATTGAAAAAAATGACCATGCAATGTTGAATTGATGTTCATGTCGTTTAGTATGTGCTACTTATTTAACAGAAACGTTATTTTAATGCTCTTATTAACTTAACCTAAGATATCCATGAGTTATCTCTCTGATAGATATGTATTTATTGAAAAAAATGCCTAATAATCTTTAATTGAAGTTCAGGTCGTTCACTATATGCTACCTATTTAAAAGAAACGTTATTCAATTGCTCTAACACTATATATGCCAGCGGAGCATTAACTTAACCTATAATAGCTAAGAGTTATCACTCTGATAAATATTTATTTATTGAAAAAATGACCTAACAATCGCGAATTGAAGTTCAGGTCGTTCATTACACTGAACTTCTTCCATCAAAGGACTTTCCTACATCACGGTCTGGACGGTCATTCTTTGCTGTCATTTCCTGCGATCCGTTCAAAAGATCGGCGCTGTTTGGCTTTCTTACTGAATGACAAAATCGATGGAGAGGAGCATTTTATGGGGTAATAAACGTCATAGAATGATTTAGGTAGTGTAATTGTCCCTGGCAGAATGAGAGGCAAGGTAAAATATGATTTAGTAATTATGGTCTAAAAGAGCTTTAGAAGGCTTAATCAGTGGTGAATTTAGGTACCTATCATACTTTTCTCTCTTTATGATGATTCGTGTGTTGCTGATGAAGAATTCTCTATTTCTTTTCAATATATGTTTCGTATTATTAGTTATAAGAGATTATAGTAATATAAGAATTAATTTGATATTATATAATTTAAAATTGCGTTTATATTATAATCGGAATTTTTTATCTTACACTCTTATTACACGTAACATTCTAAAATATCTCTAATTACCTAAAAATTCTGATTAGCTGACACTAAAATTTATTTTAGGTAGGGAAAGTTGATCATGAAAAATATCAAACGGTTAAGTAAATGCGGATTTTGAGCCACTTCAATTTTAGGTCTTACAGACTTTGTACAAAGTTAACATTTTAATATATTATTTAGATTGCATTATAAATGAGATATAATTATAAAAAAATAATAAAATGATGGTATTTCAGAAAATAAGGAAGTGGCTCAAAATTGAATATTTTGATTTTGAGCCACTTTTCAAAAATACCTACTAAATGACATTTTGTCAACAAGAAATATATGTATTATGATTATAAATAAATAGAGCACAAAAAAAAAAAAAAAAAAAATTTCAGTTTAATGGATATTAAAAAACAGTGGCTCATATCGAACATAGACCTCCATTGAAATAGCAAATTGAGCCACTTCAACAGATATTCTAATCAAGCTAAATTTTATGTTTTACTTGTGAAAACACGCGTATTCATTGTAATTCAAGATGTGCTAATGAGAAAGAATTAATAAACATTGTGTAATATCATTGATAACGAGAAAATAATCATTAGTGGCTCAGAATTCCTCTACTAGCGATATATTTCTATTCTGAGTCACTAGAATACAATGTTATATTTTCATCCCTAAAAGTGCTAAACCATATCTTTAGATCCTTAAAGAGTATTATTCATGCGTGCAACTAGACCATATTAGCATATATTTATCCGTAATGAATCGGAAAACTTGAAAAATGTCTATCTATAACTAATTCACTACCTAGTAGCTCAAAATGCGTGGATAGGCACAACATTTCAATTCGGAGCCACTAGAATGATATCTTTTAATTTGAGCCCTGAAAGTGCTAGTCCATATATTTGGATCCTTAAAGATTATTATTAATGTGCCCAATGATACATTATTAGTAGCTATTTAACAGTAATGAATCTATCAACCTTGTAACAGTATTTCTATAAATACTTCACTACCTTCTGGTTCAAAATACGTGGATGGGCACAACATTTAAATTCTGAGCCACTAGAATGGTATCTTTTAATTTCTGCCCTAAAAGTGCTAAACCATATCTTTAGATCCTTAAATATTATTATTAATGTGCCCAATTATACATTATTAGTAGCTATTTATCAGTAATGAATCTATCAACTTTGTAACAGTCTTTCTATAAATACTTCACTACCTTCTGGTTCAAAATACGTGGATAGGCACAACATTTAAATTCTGAGCCACTAGAATGGTATCTTTTAATTTCTGCCTTAAAAGTGCTAAACCATATCTATAGTTCCTTAAAGATAATTATTAATGTGCCCAATGATACATTATTAGTAGATATTTATCAGTAATGAATCTATCAACTTTGTAACAGTCTTTCTATAAATACTTCACTACCTTCTGGTTCAAAATACGTGGATAGGCACAACATTTAAATTCAGAGCCACTAGAATGGTATCTTTTAATTTCTGCCCTAAAAGTGCTAAACCATATCTATAGTTCCTTAAAGATTATTATTAATGTGCCCAATTATACATTATTAGTAGATATTCATCAGTAATGAATCTATCAACTTTGTAACAGTCTTTCTATAAATACTTCACTACCTTCTGGTTCAAAATACGTGGATAGGCACAACATTTAAATTCTGAGCCACTAGAATGGTATCTTTTAATTTTTGCCCTAAAAGTGCTAAACCATATCTTTAGTTCCTTAAAGATTATTATTAATGTGACCAATTACGCATTATTAGTAGATATTTATCAGTAATGAATCGATAAACTTTGTAACAGTCTTTCTATAAAAACTTCACTACCTTCTGGTTCAAAATACGTGAATAGGCACAACATTAAAATTCTGAGCCACTAGAATGATATCTTTTAATTTCTGCCCTAAAAGTGCTAAACCATATCTTTAGTTCCTTAAAGATTATTATTAATGTGACCAATTACACATTATTAGTAGATATTTATCAGTAATGAATCGATAAACTTTGTAACAGTCTTTCTATAAAAACTTCACTACCTTTTGGTTCAAAATACGTGAATAGGCACAACATTCAAATTCTGAGCCACTAGAATGATATCTTTAAATTTCTGCCCTAAAACTGTTAAACCATATATTTAGTTCCTTAAAGAATATTATTGATGTACCAAACTATACCTTATTATTAGATATGTATCAGTAATGAATCGATCAACTTTGTAACAGTCTTTCTATATATACTTCACTACCTTCTGGTTCAAAATACGTGGATAGGCACAACATTTAAATTCTGAGCCACTAGAATGATATCTTTTAATTTCTGCTCTAAAAGTGCTAAACCATATCTTTAGTTCCTTAAAGATTGTTATTAATGTACCAAACTATACCTTATTAGTAAATATTTATCAGTAATGAATCGATCAACTTTGTAACAGTCTTTCTATAAATACTTCACTACCTTCTTGTTCAAAATACGTGGATAGGCACAACATTTAAATTCAGAGCCACTAGAATGGTATCTTTTAATTTCTGCCCTAGAAGTGCTAAACCATATCTATAGTTCCTTAAAGATTATTATTAATGTGCCCAATTATACATTATTATTAGATATTTATCAGTAATGAGTCTATCAACTTTGTAACAGTCTTTCTATAAATACTTCACTACCTTCTGGTTCAAAATACGTGGATAGGCACAACATTTAAATTCTGAGCCACTAGAATGGTATCTTTTAATTTCTGCCCTAAAAGTGCTAAACCATATCTTTAGTTCCTTAAAGATTATTATTAATGTGACCAATTACGCATTATTAGTAGATATTTATCAGTAATGAATCGATAAACTGTGTAACAGTCTTTCTATAAAAACTTCACTACCTTCTGGTTCAAAATACGTGAATAGGCACAACATTCAAATTCAGAGCCACTAGAATGATATCTTTTAATTTCTGCCCTAAAAGTGTTAAACCATATATTTAGTTCCTTAAAGAATATTATTAATGTACCAAACTATACCTTATTAGTAGATATGTATCAGTAATGAATCGATCAACTTTGTAACAGTCTTTCTATAAATACTTCACTACCTTCAGGTTCAAAATACGTGGATAGGCACAACAATTAAATTCTGAGCCACTAGAATGATATCTTTTAATTTCTGCCCTAAAAGTGCTAAACCATGTATATAGTTCCTTAAAGATTATTATTAATGTACCAAACTATACCTTATTAGAAGATATGTATCAGTAATGAATCAATCAACTTTGTAACAGTCTTTCTATATATACCTTCTCTACCTTCTGGTTCAAAATACGTGGATAGGCACAATATTTAAATTCTGAGACACTAGAATGATATCTTTTAATTTCTGCTCTAAAGTGCTAAACCATATCTTCAGTTCCTTAAAGATTATTATTAATGTACCAAACTATACCTTATTAGTAAATATTTATCAGTAATGAATCGATCAACTTTGTAACAGTCTTTCTATAAATACTTCACTACCTTCTTGTTCAAAATACGTGAATAGGCACAACATTTAAATTCTGAGCCATAAGAATGATATATTTTTAATTTCTGCCCTAAAAGTGCTAAACCACATCTTTAGATCCGTAAAGATTATAATTAATGTGTCCAAACTATACCATATTAGTATATATTATCAGTAATGAATCGATTAACTTTGTAACAGTCTTTCTATAAATACTTCACAACCTTCAAGTTCAAAATACGTGGAATAGGCACAACATTTAAATTCTGAGCCACTAGAATGGTATCTTTTAATTTCTGCCCTAAAAGTGCTAAACCATATCTATAGTTCCTTAAAGATTATTATTAATGTGCCCAATTATACATTATTAGTAGATATTTATCAGTAATGAATCTATCAACTTTGTAACAGTCTTTCTATAATACTTCACTACCTTCTGGTTCAAAATACGTGGATAGGCACAACATTTAAATTCAGAGCCACTAGAATGGTATCTTTTAATTTCTGCCCTAAAGTGCTAAACCATATCTATAGTTCCTTAAAGATTATTATTAATGTGCCCAATTATACATTATTAGTAGATATTTATCAGTAATGAATCTATCAACTTTGTAACAGTCTTTCTATAAATACTTCACTACTTTCTGGTTCAAAATACGTGGATAGGCACAACATTTAAATTCTGAGCCACTAGAATGGTATCTTTAATTTCTGTCCTAAAAGTGCTAAACCATATCTATAGTTCCTTAACGATTATTATTAATGTGACCAATTATGCATTATTAGTAGATATTTATCAGTAATGAATCGATAAACTTTGTACGTATCTATCTATGAATAATTCACTACCTTGGGCTCAAAATGCGTAGATAGGCACAATTTTGAAATTCTGGACCACTAGAATGATATCTTTTAATTTCTTTCTAAAGGATGCTAAACCATATCTTTAAACCTAAACCTTGATGCATGCAACTATACTATATTAGTAGATATTTATCAGTAATTAAATGAAACACCTTTCAAGTAAATATTTATAATTAATTCACTATCTTGTGGTTCAAAATGTGTGAATATGCAAATCATTTCGAATTAAGCCACTGGCTCAGAATTTCAAGGATTTGATAATCTTCGAGCACGTAAGATATGAATTGAAACATGTTGATTGTAGAGTGTCCAAACATATTTTTAATGTTTGATTCATTGAAATTATGAGTGAAACATCGCAAGCATGTTTGGAACCTTAAAATGTTATATCATATGTTTTAAACTTTAAAAACGTGTTTAAAACATTAAATCAGGT